>SNQJ01S0053739.1:14539-38267 GCA_010110895.2 Picea sitchensis
CATCCACTCAGAATGGTGAAATGATTTCCACCATATGAGAGCATCACCTTTGAAACCCCAGTCTACAAGAGATTTCCACTGCCCTTTCCATAATGACTTGTGAGATTGTATAAATTATTCAATACTAGGGCCATCATCTCTTCCAGCAAAAAACATCATCCTTGGAATAAATCTTCAACAAAAACTAGGGTGTAGAAATAACTTACTGCAGAAAATCGTGGCTTTTTCCAGAAAAACCCTGAAAAATTGTTGAATTTAAAATGCTCATAACTTCACTTCCCGGACTCCATTTCAGCCGATTTTTTCTTTTTAAATTGGGTATTTTTCCAAGAGGAATTAAAATATCCAATTGGTTTGGTCAAATTATGCACAGAAAGTTTCATATCTGAACTTGAAGTGCGCTGCCCTCTATTGTTTTTCCTAGAAAAAATATGCAAAAAGAGTAAAATATTCTTCCCTTCTTTGGCCAAGGAAAGTGCTCTAATACCAATTGTTATGTACCTGAATATATCTAAGATAAATCTCAAAATAAACCCACAATATCAACAAGAATAATCCAAACCATTCACCAAAATACTGAACACAAGAACTAGAGAAAACCCTTGAGGTAGGGTAACACCATATATTAATCCTTAAGGAAAGATAACACTCCTCAAGCAATGTTTGATGCATTCACAATATTCTTCAGTATGTTTCATTACATTGCTTACACTTATTTATATATCTCTCTCTATATTCTAGGAACCTTCTAGAGAGATTTCTCACATTTATTACATCTAACTACCATAGTGGACCTTTATTAATATAGTGGGCCTAGTCCACCTTACATTGAATGACCACATTCTCATATATTAAATGACTTCCACTAATAAAACATAACTTCATTCCCATTGGGTACCTCCCTAGGTACCCCATATTACCTCCCTAGGTATACTACATTTTGAATTTGATGTCCATATTGCTTTTTTATAAGGGCCTTGTAGGCCAAAAACTTGTCAAAAATTTTTCTCTTAAGTTTTAAGAAGTAAACCCAAGTACGTCTGGAAAAGTCATCAATGAAAGTTAAGAAATACTTGCACCCAAAAAAAGGAGAAGAAAGTGGACCACACAAATCACTGTGAACAAGCTGCAAAGGGCCCAAGGCATGCCAAGATGCACATTTGTCAAAATTGTCCCAATGATGTTTTCCAAGAACACAACCGACACAAACACCATCTCTGCATGAAACAAGAGGAAGACCAGTCACCATATGTTGATTGCATAGTTTTTGCAATGAGCGATAGTTTAGATGACCAAATCGTTGATGCCAAAGTTTGCTCAAATCATCGCTATGAGCAACAAAAACTGATGAAAAATATGATGACCCAAAGATTTCAAACTTGTATACGCTGGTAATATCATCAACAATTCCAGTTGCAAGAACATGCTTAGGATATTTTAGATCCTTGATTACAACTTGGTGAGGTGAACACTCTATGGTTTTACCTTCACATGAATGAGTGATTTGATATACTAATAGAAGGTTACAAGAAATACTTGGAACACATAATACATCATTGAAATGACCGTTTTCTACTTGAACTGTTCCAGGTCTTTCAACACTAAGAGATCTATCATCACCAACACATATTTTCTTGGTGTTACATTCATTTAGAGAAGAAAATATGTCTCTATCCTTAGCCATATGATAAGATGCTTCATAATCAATAAGCCACTCATCAGAAGAAGAAGTAGAAGTTGTATTGAAGGAGAAACCAAAAGCAGAAAGTGCATGTCCATGAGAAGAAGAAGAAGAAGTAGAATCAAAACTGATGTTGTGCTTCTTCATCGCTACTTCTAAAGCTGCCATATTCTTTAAAAATTTGGACTCATCATGACCATATTTATCACAAAATTTGCAATGTCTGTCATTCTTCTTACTTTTATATTTTTTTTCCTTTGTCACCATTAGGAGTGGAAGTTGTCTGAGTGGATTTGTGACCCTTATATTTCTTGTTGTTGTTGCGAGGGTGTTGCTTCTTAGGATTATTGGGTTTATATTTCTGATGAACGACTAAGGATTTGTTGGATGTACCTAAAGTGTTGATCACTCCAAGTTGTACAAGCTTATATTGCTCTCTAATCAAATCATCAAAAAAGTTCTCAAGACTGGGTTTTTTTATAAGCTGTCCCTAGAGCCTCTTACATGGCATAAAAGGTAGATACAAACACATAATATGCACTAGCTAGCTTAGAAAGAATAATATATATGCACCGATCTTCTTCTATCTTTATATTACATTCTCCACATAAAGTTCTAAGTGTTTTAAACTTAGATAGATAGTCTTCAATGCAAGAAAAATCATTTGGACTTAAATTCGGTACTTGATTTCTAACTGTTGTGCTCAAATAATATTGTGTTTACCAAACACAGATTCAATCTTGTCCCAAGATTCTTTGGTTTTATCAATTGATTGAAGGTGGAACCTTAAATCAAGAGAGATGGACATTATTATTAATCCACGTGCTTCGTCATTCCTATTATCCCATTTGACTTTATTATCAGCATCAATGGGTGCTGTTTCATTTCCCAAGGTAATCCAATACAAACCTTTACTTCTCAATAAATTCTCCATATGGGATTTCCATTGGAAGTAGTTGGTGCTGGTAAACAAGAGATTACTTGTAGAATCCATATTAAATATGCAGACAATATGGATTTAAAAACTGAAACGGATGATCTGGATGGAAATATCTCGAAAAATTAGACGGTTTAAAAAAAAATGACACTGAAAACAGACTTTGGATGTGAGAGCTATGCCATTTAAAAAAAAAAACATAAACGATAACCAAAGGACCACATGGTGGTGTAAGTTGATTTATGAAGTGACCCAATTTTATAAAGAGAAGTGGGGAGTGATTCACCTTTATACTTGAAGTGAAATGCACTTTACAATTTGAGCATGAACTTTTTCAAAAAAAGTAACAAAAAGAGAGACTTGAACTCAATACCTCTTAGTTAATAAGACAACTTTTAACCAAATGGTCTAGTAAAACATATTGTATTGTTTAGCAAGAGGATTGGGGTTTTTTTTGTTTTTTTTGTTGTGGAAGATAGTGTTGGAGAGTGTGGTAAAAAAAACTCTTTTCAAAGAAGAAAAAAAATTCGCTTCTCGATGGCAACAAGGGTTAGATCTCGGTTAACTTACCCAAAAGATGCACCTTTTCCTATATGTTTTTGATTTGCCTAGATCGCACAGGACACGGGGAAAAGAGCATATGCAGATCTAAAATAGTAGAAATATGGAAATAAATAATATAAAACTAAAATAAAACCAAAATGATACTCTGCAAAAATTTAAAAATTGTGTATTCAGGCTTTATACCTCTGGATTTGACTGAAATGGCCGTATCTTGGGTAAACAAAAACCTTTTTGAGTGAAAAAAAAATGTTCTTGAATGAAACGAGTGCTGTAGACACAATGGAACAATCCTATCAGCCAAAAAATGTATGAAAATGAAAAAAAATGGAGATGAGGCAACTCGGCTTCATGATCTCGATCTACAATAGGAGCGGGTCTTCAAACAGGCTATGAAACAATGTTCGAAAACACAGGTATTCCAACAGAGGAAAAACACCTTCAGTAACCACTCACACAACCATATCAAAGATCAACACACCGATGTTTTGATGTGGTAAAACACCTATGGGTAAACATCCACGACCCCAACCAACGCGATCACTTGGAGCAGTTTATTAATGCAAAAGAAAAGATTACAAAGATATTTTACAAGAGAGTTTCTCACAATCAATCATCAGAAAATGAACCTCCATTCTCTTTAAATAGATATCATGGACCAATCGGGTGTTAATCCATGGATCAATGGCCGTTAAGATCGAGGAGAATATGAACTATCGGATCACTCTATGTTGGGAACATATCATGACCGTCAGATTTCCTAACTACAAATGGATACTAATGCATACTAAAGAAACACACTAAGAAACACACTTTTACCTAACGACATATTAGACCAAGTATATCTTAACTAAGTCCTAAGTGTTTAAATATCCTAACATTAATCACACCATTGCTCCCAATTTCTATAGACACACTGAAATAATACATTTCATCCAAACTAGAAGAATAAATATCTGCAAAGCATAACTTGCAAAGGTTTTAGCACATAACATGCAGAGGTTTTTCTTAAGTACTTAGTCAACGAACAATAAATATAAACACACTAGTGAATCATGTATGAAGTAACACACTGATGTATCTAATATAATAACCACATAAATTAATTTTAAAATGACTTCCATAATTTGTTTCAAGTTATAACATTGCATACTTCTCACACTTTATTTTAAAAATGCAGACACATATTGATTGTTGTTTTGGATCAAATGTAGGGGGGACATAATTGGTAATATAAATTGGCCAATTCTTCAGATTCCTCATTCCACATCAATCCAAGTCCACCAAGTTCTCCCTTTCAATTTTCAAGAAGTCCATATTTGATTTTATTTTGATTATATGATTGAATAACCATTGCCTTTGTACATGTATTTGAATAATTATGCATTAAATTTTGCATGATATTGATTTCAGATCAATTTTTGATGCACAAAATATTCCAGTAGTCCAATATATACAAAAATGTTGCAAAATCTTGTTTGGAGAAAGATATTGTAGGTAAATGGTAGATGCAGATGGAGAAATTTTTTACCTCACCCATTGTAACATGCCATCTTCCAACACCCATTTTGGGCCAACGGTTCTTCACCATCAAATATATCTCTTTCATGGCATCTTCATAGCATGTGGTTGTTCAAAATGTAAAGGGTTGAAGGCGAACCCTTAGTGTGCCATGTTTCCCCATTACGTTAATGACCAACTACCCCAAGTTAATTTTATACCTCCCACTATTCTAAAGGATTCACTAGGTGATATAGAAATGACATGTAGGGACACTTCCATATGCCCCTTTTTTGAAAAGTTGGAAACCAAGTCAGTTATGTTTAAGTCAAAATTGACCAAAATATTTCCTTTTATTTAGGAAACCCAAAATTCTAGTGAGATAAAGTACAATATTAATACTACACAAAACATATAGAAGGTCCAGAATTTTATATGAGATAAAAGCAACAATGTTCAAATACATGCCAAGTTTGATTCAACTGTTAGAGGAAAATGATGACTAATCTCTCTATGTCCAAATGAAAAGTAAATACCAAACCTATTACAATAACACTTTGTATGGAACTTGAATATCTTCCCTACTTATGCTCAATGGTGGGACCTAATTCTCATTTTTTAATGATAATTACACTGCCAAGTCTAAAACAAATGTTGCAAATTTTGATTTTTTATCCTTTCACATGTTTTTTCTCCAAAATAGTTAATAGCACTTATGCCATTTTCTAGTCCTCTTTATAGTCAGTTTGATTACTTGAATATTGTTAAATACAAACATAGCATCTCCATGTATAGTATGTACATGAGCAATTATGCTTCCAAACACTTTGACAAGGAGAACATGTTATATATCAATGGTCGTCCATGCATCATGACAATATTGTAAGGTTCATAAATAGTTTCAGGTGCTCATTTTTTAGTGCAAATTGTTTGTTTGAGGAACATTCGAATGACAAAAAGAAAGAAATCAAGATTTGATATTGTGCAATGTGCATGCAATGCATAGTATTTCTCTTGGGGACAAGTTATAATAAAGTATAATTTTTTCACACCACCAACCTATTATCAAAGGAAACTTGTATTGGTAATGCATTTATACATCTCCTTGGGATGTAATAAAATACCACTTATGAAATTTATTTTTGGATTTTCAATGGAATCAATGTAAATTTCTTACTTAATTTGACATTTGGTTTTTGAAGTGTTTGGTTGCATTTATTTTGGAACAATATTCCCATGCTTCTAATAAAAGTTTGATTTATTGTGTGAACATACTAAATGCAATGAATTTACTAATATCATTGATTTAATGTTGTTGATTGGGTTTAGCTCGGGTGGTTGGGAGGAAATATTGTTATCCTCTCCACCCAGGTTAAATTGTCTCAAGTGACATGTTGAGCTCATAACGAGTATATTTTTTAATGTCTTCAAGATCTATTATTGGCTGGCCTTCTTCCCTAAATATTCTCTGGTTTACCTTGAGTACCATCCTAAAAATGAGGGGAATTACTTGGGGGTTTTCCCTATGTAGTGTAACCTGGGGAAAAAAGTCATTGATTTAATGTTCAATATTTTAGAAATCAAGGTTCAAACAATGAGAAAATTGTCTATGATCTACCATTGCACCGCACTATGATGTCAAATAGAGAGAAGGCTCCTAAACAAGAAAAACTCATAGAGAAATCATATCTATCATGGTTGAATCAACTACCTATTCAATTCCACTATGTCTTAATAGACCAATTTAGACCATCTATAGTGACATTGGTTCTATAAATGTTAGGGACAAAAACAACAATAAAGAAATTGGTATGGATGATTACTTATGGGATACCCATGCCTTGAATGGAATTTTGTTAAATGCATTACAACAAGATGAGATTGTAGATGGTGCTAATAATATTGATAACTTCTTTTAAATCCTGAAATCCACTTCCACCAATCCTCTCTTTCAAGATGGATCAAGTTATAACAAATTAGGGGAAAAAATGTAACTATACAACTTGAAAGAAGTGTATTCCATATGTTAGACACATATTTATCAGCACAATTGAGGTAACTAGTCATTAAGTCCCCTATATTTTAGTAAATGTTGTCACACAATCACCAATGAAAAGGGACTTTGTGTGTGATTAATGGTAATGTACATTGATATTAGTCGTTAATTTAAAATTATTAAAATATAAAGTACTTCCTAATGATAATGTTCTGCCTAGTAGCTACAAAGAGATATAACAATTGCTAAAACGTTTTTTTTGAGTAAATAGTGTATCATGTTAGCTTGTCTATATGATTGTATACTTTACATCCCATGATGTGGGCATGATAGCTATCAGAAATAAGAAAAAGGGTAAAAATGATCTTCCTCATAATATATTGAGACACATGATTATAATCCCAAGGATTCAAAGGCTCTTTCATTATAAAGAATTAAATGGGTTGCAGGGGTGACATGCCTCACATAGAAGTAAGCCAAGAATTATGTGGATACTGATGGATTCAATAGCCATAAATAATATAGAGGATACATGGCCTGATATATTCAAGGATGAAATACAAATATTTTGATTGAGAATAGCCATGGATTGATTTACCTCATATTCCCTAAAAAAAACCACCTATTATGTTTGGCTAGTGGTAGTGATCAATAACGATAACCTCCCATGGTTTTCCATGAAGCATGGAGATATTGTGTTGTATATTTTAGTTTCTAGTGGAATAGAAGCGAAGAGAATGAATTTCTACATCCAACCATTGACCAATAGATTGAAGTAAACATGAGAAGGTATACATGTATATGATGTATATATTCTTATTCTAATGGAAAGATATTTTATGTTGTATTCCATATCTGTGTACACCATGCACGATTATCCAGGACTAGGATTTTCCACTGGTAAGCATGTCAAATTATTTATTTACAATTGTTACATTATTTGGCACGCTTAATTTAGTGTAACTATATTTTTGGCACTAATGTGTTATGTATAAATAACATCACAAGTATTGTAGCAAAAGGGTATCATGGATATAAAGGTTGTGTAACTTCTATAAAGGAAGGTGGTTCGATGAACTATGAAATCTAGTGTACACCTACTCAAGATTATTCCTCCTAGAAGAGCATATTTTGCTTTGGTAAACTAGATACAATCTAGAAACATGAAAAAATGATAGCCACAAATTAACTTAGGGAATATTAAACAAATATGGAGAAGGAAATTGCTGATTTTTCAATTCAAATGGAGAACTCATGTTTGATGATCCTATTTGTTTTTACATCTACATTGATAAAATGTCCACTGGGATGAAAATGAAATATGTATTTTATGAGCTTCCATATTGGGTGCATCATAATATCCCCACCTACTAGATCCCATCCACATATTCAAAAATGTTTCAAATTCTTTATGGAGGGACATGTTGTAAAAAAAAATAACATATTAGGTGTTAGGGGATATCTTATTGCTTTGAATACTAAAAACCAATATTGGAAAAAAAGAGTAAGCAAAGGAGAGGTCAATCCTTCTTGATCATTTAAAGAAAGTGATATGCCATGGATTTTGAATAAAGATGATCTATCTCTAGTGAAAGATGTTATATTAGGTGTAAAGGAACCTTCATTATAAGGGTGGACTCTATGACACTACTTCACCATAGAAGGACATATGTCAAAATTAAAATCACATGACCATATGAACCTTCTAAGGGCATGTATGTGGATTACATGATAATTATGTTTATGTAGTGTGGGTTATATGGTATGCACACACAATGTTATGTTCTCTTTAATCTTCTATGTGAACCACGATTTCCCCCAAGGCATGCAATGGACTGTATCACAATTATTTTCACTTGTATGTTGGATTACATCAAAGGGGATTCACATGCCTAACATTCCATGGTGGCATCGAGAGATAGTTGGGATTGTTTTTATGTTTGAGAAGGAACTATCCATGAGTTTGATGGACTTACAATTCCATATTCTAATTCACTTAGTTGATGAGGTTGAATTATTTGGGGTAGTTTCATGTCATTGGATGTTCTTCTTGGAGAGGTACATGAAAGAATTGAATGGTTTTTTTCAACAAAAGGAAAAACTCAAGTCTATGGTGGGTAGTTACATAGTATATTATTTGTTCTCTTATGTCGATTACATCAAGTAAATTGATGAAATGACAGACAAAGAGGTTTGGGACAATGATCATGATGAGGAMAAAATGGAAGATAAGCTAATCCAAACCAATGAAAAAAGGTGCATGATAAAGTGTAATCCATTTATCTTTTATTACTTTTCTACATAATTAATGTTTACACTAGACTTGACAATATTCATTTGATCTCATACTATTTTTTTTTTATTTCATGATTACATCATGAATTTATAATTGATTCCATCAATAAATTTATTCTTTACCACATATAGGAAATGTGACCATGGGTCATGTCTTATGAAGAGAAGAGTAAGAAAGTGGGATAGTGATAGGAAAYAATTCAAATGATTGAATGGTAGAAGTATTCCTTATCCTAATAATTTAAAAGAAAATATGCAAATGATTTGCCCCAATAGTTGGGTTCTTAACTAGATTAGAAATAAATATGGTGCATCCAACTATTACCCATGAGGTGAAGAGTATGCACTAAACATAGGGATTGAGTGCAATAACTCTGTGATATTCTCTCTATATCAATTGTTCATTTTAATGTTCATGTTGAATTATAACATGTATCATGTTTTTATTGCTTGGCTTCCTCGACATACGAGTTCCCATTTTTATAGGTGCATTTTTTACCATCTATGTGGGCATGTGGACATGATTTTCACATTGAGGATGTTGATAATCGATATGTGACACTTGATTGTGGAGTGGGATTCAAGTTCTATAATGTCCCCAGCCCCAAGTCGAGGCATTCTACACAATATTTCTCTCTGACAACCATAATTAACTATGCTCATCATAGCTCTGTAATATTTACTATACAAATAGCCATGAAAAAACTACAATTATGCAATCCATACAACAACCACACTATGAAAAATTCATGCACATGCATTTTACAATATGTCAATAATTTCACCATGCGAGATGCAATTATATTATTAAAAAAAATGGAAGTAAAAACACATTAAATCCAACAATTAAGCATAAAAACAAAAGACACTTATCTTTCAATGAAGCACCAATTAGTTGTAGACCTATGATTTACCTCCTATTCATATACATCGTTGTTCCAATTCTCAACAACAAGCCACCCCTGAGCAAGGGATATGACTCCACCAGGTTAAAGGTACTCTCACAAGTCCCACTAAGGTCTAACAAAACTAGTAAGAAAAACAATGCCAATAGAACCAAATACAACAACAAGTCCCCTCACAAAATCCCATTCCCCATAGCCTGTCCCACCCAAGGAAGTGTATCCCTTCACTTCTCCACGATCCTTTGGTTGTACCACTTCCCTTCCTGGCTCTATGGTGCTCAAAATAGAAGACTGATCTCAAGGAGTTAAGGTACCCACAAGGACAACACAAAGGGAAACCTATTCCAAAAAAATGTCTAACCCAAGAAATTTGATCCAAATGACTAAAAGCCTGCTTCTTCACAACCCAAACCACCAAGGATTTATATGATATTTTCTCTTGAATCTCACAACAACCCTTTGCTTTTCTAGTTCAACCCCCAATAAAAAAAACAATCCCTAGCTCAGACCGACAACTACCCGAATCAAAACACCAAGCTTCCACCAAAACACACTGAGCCTCTAGCTTAAGTATGCATGTAACCAATGTGACAAGTGGCACAAAGGTAACCACTTTCTCCCTCTTGGGAATTCGTTCCTTCCCCAAGACTTAGGATAAAAACATAATCATGACATAACTTAGGCTTGGAATTTTTAGGAATATATTATTATATTCCTTAGGATTAGCCCCCTAGCATAAGACCCTTTTCAAATAATGCCTTTAGCCCCCCTTTCCTTGTCATGGAGTCTTATCCCCCAATACTCTTTTTTTCTTAAGGTTTACAACAATGATGTATTTCTATTAATAATAACAATGTGATTTACAAAATACAAAGCTTGTCTCTCCAACCACAACTTACAGGCTCACTAGCCTCCTATCACATGGGTACCATGGCCTAAACATACACACTTATAAGGCACTATGGCCCAAAATCATCTTGGCTCACCACCCTAATAAAAATATGTACGAGTACATACAAGGGGTCTACCTGGGGTGTTACATTCCTCTCCCCCTTATTTTATGCACTGTCCTCAATGCATGTTATACAATGTCCATTTCAAAATACTTCAAAAATCTCCAAAAATATGTGGGTACTCATATCACATGATGTCCTCATGATCTCATGTAGAATATTCAAGATCATAACAATTCTATTGGACCTTTACTAATCCTATTGCTAAATTCCAGAGAAGCTTGATTTTTTTGTCTAGTATGCACACAAGATGAATTCAGAAATATCCTTCTTGCTCCACCTAAATCACAGTCCAATCAACAACATGATTAGAATTAGGCACATATTTATGAAGCAATGACAAATGGAAAATTTTATGCACATGCATTGATGCAGGTAACACTAACATAAAAGCAACATGACCAATCCTTTCCAAGATTTCAAATGGTTCACAATAATGTGTTTCCAGCTTTGAATAGTTCCCCAACTTCAAAGAACTTCTTTTGGCATTCACTTTTAAAAACACATGGTCACCCACTTTAAATTATTTGTGTGTTCTACCCTTATCAACATATATTTTATGCCTGTCTTTGGAATCTTTCAAGTTCTACTTAATATTTTCCATATTCTCTTCCATTTCCTTGAGCATCTTAGGCCTAATCACTGCTCTATTTGCTAGATTATCCTATCTCACTAGAGTGTTACACTTTCTGCCACAAAGTGCCTCAAATGGACTCATTTTTAATGATTCTTGATATTCATTCTTGTAAGCAAACTCCACCAAATGAACATATTCGTCCCACTAAGAAGGCTTGTCCATCACATACATTCACAACATATCTTCAATCACTTGATTTATTCTTTCTATCTTCCCATCTATATCTGGGTGATATGTTATTTTGAAGTTCATATTTGTTCTGAATCCCTTGAATAGACCCTTCCAAAAATTTGAGGTGAACTTAGGATATTTGTTAGACAAAATTTCCTTAGGCACACCATGAAACTTGATAATTTAATTCACATAAATGTCTATAATATTTGTTGCCTTATGAGTAAGCTTCACTGACATAAAATGAGTTGTCTTGGTTAGCTTATCCACCACCACCATGATGTAAACATGTTGCTTCATTGTTTTGGTAATATTGATGATAAAATCCAATTTAACCACTTCTCGTTTCCACTCAATAATGGCCAATGGTTGCAGTAATCCGACTGGATGTCCATGCTCATCTTTAACTTGCCAACACTCCATAAATTTTTCTATATAATCAACCACATCCCTCTTCATGCATGGCCAAAAGTATTTCCCTATGACAACTGCTAAGGTCTTCTTATATCCCAGGTGCCCAACATAAGGCACCTTATGCATTTATTTCAACACAGTATTTTACAACTCATGTGCATTTGGTACATATAATTTTCCCTTGTACCTGAGTACTCCATTGTTTTCCAATGCATAGTCTTTAAATTTATGTTGGAATTTTCCTTGTTGTACAACATCCCTTGCTTCTAGATACAACTGATATGATTTCATAGCTTCCATAATTTCATTCTTCAAATCAAATTCATATATGTTTATGGCTAAAGCATGCATTTCATGTACCCTCTTGTTGAGTGCATCATCTACTCTATTTTATTTTCCTTTGATATGCTTAATATCAAAGTCATATTCACTCAGGAAATATAGCCATATTATCGTTTGACATTTAAACTTGGTTGTTTGAACAAATATTTCATACTACTATGGTTTTTCCTTAATTCAAATATCCTTCCCACAAGGTAGTGTCTCCACATCTTCAACACATGCACAATATCTACTAGTTCCATTTCATGTGTGTCATAGTTCCTTTTGTGCTCCTTGAGTTTTCCGGACTCAAAGAAAACCACATGATCATTCTGGGTAAGGATGCCACTCAATCCTTATTTGCAATCATTTGTGCACACTGCAAAATATGCATTTGGATAAAAAATCTTTAGCATTGGTGAACTTGTTAGCAATGCTTTCAAATGAATAAATCCTTTTCACATTCCTCAATCCATTCAAAGCTCACACCCTTCTTTTGCAATGAAGTTATAGGATGTGCAATCTTTGAAAATCCTTTTATAAATCTTCTATAGTATCCGAAAAGCCCCATAAATGACTTGACTTCTATGACATTCCTTGGAGATATCCATTCTCTGATTGCTTTGATATTATTTGGGTCCACTGCTATGCCTTCTTCTCGGATGATGTGACCCAAATAATGGATTTTTCTTTGATAAACTGAGCATTTTCTCATATTCTCATAAAGTTGATTTTCCATTAACACCCATAGCACCATATTTAAGTGTTGATCATGYTCCTCATCATACTTAKAGTAGATAAGTATGTCATCCAAGAAAACAATGATAAACTTATCCAAATATTTTCTAAAAATTCTATTCATCAAACACATGAAGTTAGATGGTGCATTSAACAACCCAAATAGCACCACTACAAATTCATAATGACCATACATTGTCCTAAATAAAATCTTGCTAATATATTCATATTTAATCCTTACCTAATGGTAGCCTGACTTGAGATCAATCTTGGAAAATAMTTTTGAATCCTTCATTTGATCAAAGAGATCATCTATCCTTGGAAAATTATATTTGTTCTTCACTATCACCTTATTCAACTTCCTGAAGTCAATGCACAACCATAAGGAACCATTCTTCTTCTTTATAAAAAGCACCAGGGAACCCCAAGATGATACAGTTGGGTGTATTTACCCTTTCTTTAGAAGCTCCCTAAGATGCATTTGTAATTCCTAAATATCTGGTGCAATCATTATGTATGATGTCTTAGACACTAGAGTCATTCCTAGCATTTAGTTAATGGAGAAATCTATGTCTTTTTTAGGTGGTAGACTTGGTATTTCTCCAAAAGAATCTTCTAATTATCCTAGAACTAAAAAGTCTTCAAGGATTGGAACTTTATCCTTGGTTACTTCTTCCATCAGCATTGCATATATTTGGCATCCCCTTCTAATGCTTCTTTTCAACTGCTTAGATGAAATTTCCTTGATTGTAATTTCTCTAGGAATGCCTTGAACTGATTTTAAATTTCCTTCATTATCAAGACAAGTGAATGAATTGTTGTAGCAATCTAGGACAACATGATTCTTGTCCAAAAAATACATCCCAATTAGGAAATCATAATATCCTAATGGAATGATGTTTAAATTTTCTTTGGTGCTCATTCCATTCATGTCCAATGGATAGTCCTGAACCAATTCATTGATTCTTTTTTTAGCTCCTGTAGATAACTAAACTAGCCAAGATTTCCCATGCTTTCTTCTTTGCAAGTGAAATATTTCCACCAATTTAGGATCTATATATCTATGACTATATCTTGAATAAATTAAAATTTCTCTTACCTTGCACTTCAATCGTATGAGACTGAAATTCATCTTGCTTGTTGTTCAAGGCTGCATAGATCCTTGACATTCTTCTTCCCATATATTCAACTGTATCAGCCTCTTGTATTGTTTTCATAGTCCTCTTGTCTCTTTTGTGAGGACAATCCCTATACATTTGATCTCCCTCATAATCCCAACATTTAATTGATTGTTGTCTTGGTATTTTCCCCAAATTTTCTAACATTCTAGACTCATTTTGAGTTGGTTTTCCTTGAGGATTATTTTTGAATAAAGGTGGCTTAAACCCATTCTTTTTCTTATCCAACTTACTCTTCTTCTTGTCAACCCAAGTTCTCTGAGAAGTTGTGCCTCCTTTATGTTGATCATAAAGGCACTTGGATCTCCTTATTTGTTCCTCCAATGTCTCGGGCTCATCATACTAAATATTGTCACTATATATTGAGGGTATCCCACTTAGGAATATTTGTATATTGACTTGCTCAATATCTTTGATGAAATCAACATATCTGAGAAAATCCAAAAATATCCTTTCATAATCATCCATAATCATGCTCCCAAGCTTGAGTTCAAATAAATCCTTCATATTTTTGTCATAATAACAATGGGACAAGTATTTCCTCGGGAATTATTTCCTAAAATGCCTCCAAGTTAACTTATTTTCATCAATGTGCTTGACTTGCACCAGGTATTCCCACCACATTGATGTTTTTCCTTTTAACTAGTAAACTGCAATTCTATCTTTTGCTTGAGAGGAATAACCATACAATCAAAAATAATTTCTCATTCCTAGCAACCATGCCTCTGCATCTTCATCCTTCTTGTGTTTACCATCAAAGGTAGGAGGCTTGATATTTCTTAGCTCCCCTTGTAGTTCATCCACTCCAATCCTTATCTTATGTTGTCTGATAGGAGATAATCTTGAATTGTTCCTTTCTCTTGCAATTGAGTGTTTTGGTGAGTGATGGTGATGCATACCAACAATTTTAGATTCTTCCCTATTGGAATGACATATATAATCCTCTACTTCCCTTGAATATGCTTCTTTATCTACATTTTTCTTCAAATTATCCAAGATCTACAACAACTTGGTGTTGATGTGGGTTTGCTCCTGAGATTTCATAAGATTTTCATTGTCATCTTTGTAGCTCATCAAGTCTCTTTGTAGTCTCTTGATTGTATCCACTATATCAATACTTCTTGGTATTCCTTCTCTATTCCCATTAGATTCAATTTCAGCTCCTAGGTTGACATTTAGTCCCCTAACTTCACCATCATGATTATCTTATACCTCACTGATCCTCATTCAGAACTGTTTTGACTGTGGCTTCAAGTTTTCACAATGTGTAGGCAACATAAAATATGTTAGGTTTGAAATGAAAAAAAATATGGAAAATTCACATATCATTCCCAATCCTTAAGGCCACTAAAAACCTTCTTTTGTCTTGCTGATGAAATCTTCTACTCATCTATGAAATATGGGTGAATAGATTGATTAAGCTCTTCCTTATCTTTCCATTTATAATTCATTTTCTTAATTTTGAACTCTGAGTAGGAAGTTATGGTTACTTGAATTTTTCTACTCTTTTTCCATACTTCAAACAAAATCTTCAAAAATATCTGTCATAGACTTGCTGACACGACACCTTGATGATGTAGCACCCTTCTGACATGGAATGACATGTGTCATCTTATGTGGTAGTTGATTCCACGTGTCTTACCCAACTGTTTCTCTATCATCTTCCTCTTCCATGTTGGACAAGTCTTTGACACCTCATAGTTTACACAGGCCCATATATTCAAATTTCCCAATATCCCGGATATCCTACCATCTGTCCCCATCAACTTTGTAACATACCTTGTCACCCATAGGTTGACCATGCTACTTAAAATTTAACACTTCAAAACTGGTTTCAAATTTCTGTTCACATTTAATTAATAAAGAAGCGTGAAATACTTACATGCAATCGTCAAGATTCATACTACATCATAAAATAAATGGAAGATATTCCATGCACAACAATAATCAACAATCATGCACATTAAGAGACATATCTCAGAGATATTAATTAATACACAATGGAAATACAAATATACAAGCATAGAAACACATGACAGAGAGCAGTTAAATTTAACAAAATGATTCACAAACTGGCTGCGTACCAAGGACATTCCACCCAACCATAGACACTATTGTTGAAAGTCTCAACAACAACGTAACCCCTGAGCCAGGGATATGAATCCACAAGGATGGTTCTAGGGTGTTACTCAGCTTCCCAAACTAGTCAACACTCAAGCTCTCATAGGCTTCTCAACACACATTAATCCAAAGTACACCAACTATATTTTCTCCAACCTACACAACCCAAGAGAATGAACCGCCTTCTTTTCCACGCAGTCCCTTAGGTTTTCCACCTCCTTCCATGGATCCAGTGCATCTGGTCAAGAATCTCCATGTTGGGACTCTCAGGACTCATAGCTATGAATAAAATCTAGTACATGCCAATGTATCTCAGGAATGTAGGCACAAATTCATGGATGAAATACACCAGTCATTACTAAAGCTAGAAAACAATGGCTTCTTCCTCAACAATTCACCCCCCCATGTCCCAATCTAAGAAAAATAATGAGTGAGGAATGATAATTGAGAAATAATGAATGAAAGAGTGAAAGTGTGAATGGAGAAGAACCCCCAAATAGCTCACAAGATGGGTTTATATATTTACTTGGAAATCAAGAACCACGTGGCCTTCCCCAAGAATCTCATGTAACCAATTCTCTCAATTAAATAAATTATGGGTAAATAAAATACAATAAAATACCTAGCCCCTTAATCCCCCATCTCTCATGGAATCATAGTCCAATATAACTCTTGTTCATGTTCGTCTAGCAGCCAACAATTGATTTTATTATTAATAATGATCAAACATTACATTTCCTAGGCACATTAGCCTCTTTTAATTGTTTGGGCATTCTATCCCTTTCATAAATTAAAAAGATACATTATTTAATATGGGGAATCAAAACCAGGGTATTAAATTCCCCTCCCACTTATTTGGGCACTATCCTTAGTGCATATACAAAACAAAAAAAAAAAATTCAAAATTTATTCAAAAAGTCGTGGGTACTTTTCCCGCATGGAATATTCATGCTCCCAAGTAGCATCTTTAGGATCCTAGCAGGTCCATTGAACTTTTACTAGTTCTACGACTCGATTCTGGAGAATTTTTACTTTTCTATTCAATATGTGCATCCAATGGACATGGACATCTCCTTCTAGCTCCACCTGGATGAAATTCCAATCTATAACATGGTTAGGGTCATGTATATACTTTTTCAACAAAGAGATGTGAAATGCATTATGCACATTCATGGAAGCGGACAATGAAAGAATGTATGCAGCTGGCCCTATTTTGTTCAATATCTCAAATGGACCACATAATATAGCTTCTAGCTTTGTACAACTTCCCAACTTCAATGAGCTCTTCTCGGGCTTCAATTTTAAAAGAACATGCTTTCCCACTTTAAATTCTCTAGTTGTTATGCTCTTATCTGCATAAATATTTTGTCTATCTTGAGCTACCTTTAAATTCTTCTTAATTCTAACCATCTAGTCTTCCATATCCTTGAGCAATTCTAGCCCACTTTGTCTGATGGGTTGTCCCAACTCATTAGAGTATTGCATTTCATACCATACAAAGCTTCAAACAAGATTATTTTTAATGAAGCTTGATACCCATTATTATAGGCAAAATCAACCAAGTGCAAGTAATCTTCCCACTTAAATGTCTTATCCATTACATACATTCTCAACATGTCTTCAATTACTTGGTCAACTCTCTCTGTCTACCCATATGAATGTGGATGGTATGTTATGCTAAAGTTCAGATTTGTGCCAAATCCTTTAAACAATCCTCTCCATAAATTTGAAGTAAACTTTGTATCTTTGTCTGAAACAATTTCCTTAGGTATCCCATGCAACCTGGCAATCTCCCTCATGTAAATTTCTGCAATATTGGTTGTTATATGAGTCATTTTTACAGGAACAAAATGGGCATCCTTTTTCAATTTATCAACCGCTACCATTATTGAATCATGTTGTCTTGTTGTCCTGGGAAATTTAGTTATAAAATCAATGGTTACCACTTCCCATTTCTTCTCTAGAGTTGGTAATGGATGAAGCAAACCCGTTCGGTGTCTATACTCAACCTTCACTCTCTAACATTCCATACATATGGAAATCTAATCAACAACATATTTCTTCATTCCTGGCCAAAATAATTGGCTTCTTACTATTGCAACTATTCTCTGGTAACCGGGAAGTCTGACATACATAACATTATATATTTATTTTAATACCAAATTCCTAAGCTCTTCGGAACTAGGAACATAAATTATATTTTTATGCATAAGTAATATATCTTCCTTCATATCGTATTATTTAATTTTCTGTTGCACATTTTCTCGATGTAAGCTTTCTTTTACCTATAGGTAATGCTGATATGTAATAACAACATCTAAATTTTTTCTCTTCAAATATGACTGATGCATACTAATTTTTGTAGCATGCATTATATGTACTCTTCTACCAAGTGCATCAACAATCTTATTTTCTTTTCCTTTGATATGATTGATGTCAAAATCGTATTCACTTAAAAATTACAGCCATCTTGTTTGTGTGGCATTCAAAGCTGGATATTCAAAAAGATATTCTAGGCCACTATGATCTATTCTTAATTCAAATCTATTTCCCATGAGATAATGCCTCCACATATTCAATGCATGAATGATGGCAGAAAGTTCCAAGTCACGTGTGGCATAGTTCCTCTCAGGTTCCTTAAGCTTTTTGGACTCATAACCAATGACATGCCCATTTTTAGGGAAGAATCCAACAAGTCCTTCCTTGCATGCATTGTACATACCACAAAACTTTCATTTGGGTCACCAATCTTTATAATAGGTACACTAGTAAGTAATTCTTTCAAAAAATTAAAGTTCTCTTCACACTCAGTTGTCCATTCAAATTTAATTCCCTTCTTTTGCAAAGAATTGATGGGATGAGCAATCTTGGAGAACCTTGCTATAAATATTTTGTAGTAACCATCTAATCCCATAAAAGATCTGACTTCTAAAACATTCCTAGGTGTTGGCCATCCTCTAATGGATTCAATCTTCTTTGGTCCCACTGCTATAACTTGTTCGGAAATAATGTGTCCCAAGTAATGGATCTGTTCTTGGTAAAAAACAAAATTACTAATATTGGCATACAATTGATGTTCCCTAAACACTCGCAATACCAATCTCAAGTGATGTTCATGCTCTTCCTCTTACTTAGAATATATAACTATGATATCCAAGAATACAATGAAAAACTTATACAAATAATTTCTGAATATGTCATTCATTAAGCACATAAAGACAATTGTTGCATTGGTCATCCCAAATGGCACCACTACAAATTCATAATGTCCATACCTAGTTCTAAATGTTGTCTTATTGATGTCTTCTTCCTTGATTCTTACCTAGTGGTATCATGATATTAAGTCTATCTTTGAAAATGTATTTTCCCCTCTTAGCTGATCAAAGAGGTCATCAATTCTAGGTAGAGGATATTTATTCTTCATTGTGGAATTATTCAACTGTCTAATGTCAATACACAGCCTCAATGTTCCATCCTTCTTTTTGACAAAGAGTATTGGTGCCCCCCAAGGTGAAACACTTGGAAGTATGTATCCATTCTTCAATAATTCTTCCAATTTCATTTGTAGATCATTTAATTCTGGTGTACTCATTCTATAAGGTGTTTTTGATACTGGGGAATCTCCTGGTACCAAATCAATAGATAATATATCTCCCTCTTTGGTGGCAATCCTGCTGTTTCTTGGAATACATCTTCAAACTCTTGTAGTACCAAAAAACATTTAAGGCTTGGCCCTTTTTTATTTTCTGGCTCCTCCACATGGGTTGCATACAATTGACATTCTTTCCTGAAACATCTCTTAAGTTGCAAGGATGAAATATCCCTTATAGAAATGGGCCTTGGAATTCCTTTCATAGTGCTCTGTTTTCCTTCTTCATCAGGACATGTAAATTTCTTGTTATGACAATCCAGGACAACATGATGCTTGTCCAACCAATCCATTCCAAGATTTCTGCAAAGACTCTCTACCCTTTCCTTGCTCATACAAGTACTTATCCTTCTTGATGGTCTCAGTTAATGTCCTGGGCTCATCATATTGAATCTTCTCTTTATAAAATAAAGGTAGTCCACTCAAAAACCTTTGTATTTTCACCTTCTCATGTTTTATAAACCCCACATACTTTAGCAGTCCCAAGAAATTATTTTCATACTCTAACATGGTTGTGCTTCCCAGCCTAAGTTCAAATAAATCCAACATTTTCTTGTCATAGAACAGATCTGAAATTTACTCATGAAAATATTTATTGAATTGCTTCCAAGTGATCTTGCTCTCATTTATGTGCTCAACTTGATTAAGTTGATCCCACCACATAGAAGCTTTTCCATGTAAATAATAAGTGGAAATTTTGGATTCTAGGTTTGATGAGTAGTTATGCAATTGAAAATACCTCCTGAGTCCAAGGATCCATGCTTCAACATCATCTTTCCTTTCTCTTTCACCATCGAAGGATGGTGGTTTAAGCTTCCTCAACTCTCCTTGCAAACTGTCCATTCCATTGTGTTTTTGCATTACCAACATTGATATTTTGTCCCTTGGATTATTTATCATGATTGGAGGCTCCCTCTCCTTCCTCCATTTATTAAATATGCATTCTTATCCTAAACTAATATGTTTATACCCCCTAACTCTGCAAAATGTGCTAGCAACCATTTTTGTTAGAAATATGCATATCATAAAAAAGTGTCAATTAATGCTACATGTCATTTTTCTGCTCAATTTATGAATATTTATATCATAATTCTCCAAATTCTAATGATTCCGGGTTATTCTCCAAATTCTAATGATTCCAGGTTATTCTCCTCTCAGAAGTTAACTAGGAGTTAAAATTTACCCTCCACTGTTTGGGTTGTAAATCCCTCATACTAACTCTGTTTGACAAATGGTTTACACCTTTAGAAATCTCTATTTGATCTATATTATTTGGGATGCAAAAAATCTATTTCTTTTAGGCCTATGAAAATGGCATGCAAGTTACTGACCTGGAAAAACACTGAAATTTTTTGGTGATTTCTATTAATTTTTGTTTTTTGATATTTTATGCAAAATTTAGCTGGCTTGTGATGACTCGGATGATGGCATGGCATCTTGAGTACAATTATCACCTTGGAGTGGTTCCCTACCAACATACGACCACCATTTCCTTTCCCTGTCAACCCTTACCTCCTTCTTTCTCTTTCTTCCATACCTCCACGATGCACACACTACATATTTCGGGCCTCATAGGTTCTTGGCTACCAACATGGTGATATAACATTGGGTTGCAGGGATGGTATGGACCCATATTTCACCCATAAGTTTTGGTGTGTGAAGTTGCCTGTTATTTTAATCCAACAATCATCATGCAAAGGGTGTCGGTGGCGATTGACGACCCACGTCACGTTGCGCCCCCCCCGGCCTGTCGACTATTAAACTAGGGGGGAGGGGATGGAAAAACTAAGCAATGTTAGGGCCCCAGTGACATGGTTCAAATTTTTGGATTGAATCCCCCCCCGCCTAGGTTTATCCCAACCACACTAGACGTCCCCCCCGTAATGAGGTTCTGCTGGTTTGGCTCATGGTTCTACCCGACGTGTGAGTGCGTCATTGTGGCACCAACTCACCCACTACATGTGCCACTAGGAAACCATGGACATACCACCATGGAAATACACATCAACCCACTTTTCCATGTCAACTGACACGTACCCTCTACGGTAGGTTGATGTCATGGTATGGAAAATTCCCAATTTTTCAATTTGACAAATTTTGAAAAATTCCAAAAATGCCCAATTTAAAAAATTCTTCTTGTGGCTGCCATTGAAGCAATGTATCTGTTTCATATAACAAAATTTGGTCCTATGAATACCCAATTCATCATCCACATACGAAATTCGTCATCTTTCTCACCGAATCTCCATAATTTTATCGGTGGAATTTGGGGCTTTTGCCCAATTCTGCTTAATTTCCACCATGGGCACTCGACAATCCTAAAATTTGTCCAATTCACTCCAATAATTTCCTATTAAACCACCGTAGTATTCAATTTCTTGTGTGCACCACTGGTTGATATTCCTAGAATGGATTCCATTCAAATCATCCACTGTTGTAATTTCAATAAATGAATTGCAGACATCCCCTGCAACTACATTTCTAGAAATTTCAAGTCTGCACTCTGTTAATCATCCCATCTAGGATCAGTGTTGAAAACTGGATCTTGGTTTTCTAATACCAATCTGTAACATACCCAACCACCCACAGGATGGCCATGTTACTTCAAATTTAACTCTTCAAAATTGATTTCGAATTTATGATGACATTTAATTAATAAAGAAGCATGAAAGACTCACATGAAATCATCAAGATTCATAATACATCATAAGAGAAATGGAATATATTCCATGCAAAAAAAAATCAACAATAAGGCACATTAAGAGACATATCTCAGAGATATTAGTTAATACACAACAGAAATAAAAATATACAAGCATAGAAACACATGACAAAGAGAACTTATATTTAACAAAATGATTCACCAACTGGCTACATACCAAGGATGTTCCACCCAACCATAGACATTGTTGTTCCAAGTCTCAACAACAATGTCACACCCGATCCAGGGCTATGAATCCACAAGGAAAGTTACAGGGTGTCACTCAACTTCCCAAACCAGTCAACACTCAAGCTCTCACATGTTTCTCAACACACGTTAATCCAAAGTACACCAACTCTCTTCTCTCCAACCTACACAACCTAAGAGAATGGATTCCCTTCTCTACCATACATTCCCTTAGGTTTTCCACCTCCTTCCATGGCTCCAGTGCATTTGGTCAAGAATATCCATGCTGGGACTCTCATGACTCATAGCTATGAATAAAATCTAGTACATGCCAATGTATCTCAAGATTGTAGACACAAATTCATGAATGAAATACACCAGTCATTACTAAAGCTAGAAAACAATGGCTTCTTCCTCAACAATTCACCCCCCCATGTCCCAATCAAAGAAAAATAATGAGTGTGAATGATAATTGATAAATAATGAATGAAATAGTGAAAGTGTGAATGGAGAAGAACCCCCAAATAGCCCACAAGATGGGTTTATATATTTACTTGGAAATCAAGAACCACGTGGCCTTTCCCAAGAAGCTCATGTAACCAATTCTCTCAATTAAATAAATTATGGGTAAATAAAATATTATAAAAGACTTATCCCCTTATTCCCCTCTCTCTCATGGAATCATAGCCCCCTATAACTCTTGTCCTTGTCTGTATAGCAGCCA
>SNQJ01S0053739.1:38317-54469 GCA_010110895.2 Picea sitchensis
AAATAGTGAAAGTGTGAATGGAGAAGAACCCCCAAATAGCCCACAAGATGGGTTTATATATTTACTTGGAAATCAAGAACCACGTGGCCTTTCCCAAGAAGCTCATGTAACCAATTCTCTCAATTAAATAAATTATGGGTAAATAAAATATTATAAAAGACTTATCCCCTTATTCTCCTCTCTCTCATGGAATCATAGCCCCCTATAACTCTTGTCCTTGTCTGTATAGCAGCCAATGATGTATTTTATTATTAATAATGATCTAACATTACATTTCCTAGGAATGCTAGCCTCTCTTAATTATTTGGGCACTCTTACACTTTCATAAATTAACAAAATACATTATTTAATATGGGGAATCAAAATCGGGGTATTACAAACTTTCATATATACGACCATATCAAATCCAAAAATTCACAATAGTCCCTTTTTCATAATTCCTGGATACTTGGATTTCCTCTTATATGTGTGCAGGTCCCACTATAACCCGACTGCCACTTGACACCTTTTAATTCACCCAACCTTGATGACATGCACCATTGATAGGCCTCCACTTGGCACTTGTTTTCTTACGTGGATCCCATGTCAGAGTGACATGTCCACTTGCATGGTATATGTCCCCATCTTCCTTAATATTATGGTTCCATTGTAGTTTAATTTTCCCATCTGGCACCTTCACAACCTCTGAATATATAGGAATCCAAAATATGGAAATCTTGTAAAAGTCCCTTTTGTGTCTTATTTGGATTTCCTGATTCCTAGATAGACGTCCTCTTATCAACACAGTCCTATCTGCCACCTGGTACCTATACTAACCATGGATGGAATAGGGGTCCCACCTCTTCTATTGACCCTCCACATGGTGCCCCTTAATTGGTTGTGGGGATGGGAAGGTCCCACCCCACACCCTTTTCCCAGTGTGCACAACTTGCTTACTTATTAGATCGAATGATGGAGAGCAAAGGGGTATCATTGGTTGTAATCCATTTCTATCCCCCACAACTTACCGATCGATAATAGGCGGGCATATAAAATATGGATACCACTAGTTTTGACATGTGCGAGGTGGTAGCCACCCATTGGTTCGATCCCCCCTAATGGTTTTCAAAACCACCAAGGGACCCCCAAAGCCATTTAATCTATGGGTTTCGATTTGGTTCCCCTTCATACGTGACTCCCACATCACCTACTAGGTTTTCCACTCTACCATCGTGTCATGCCATTGTAGACCCTCCACCATGAAAATCCAAATCACTACTACCATTTCACTTGATACATGGCTCCCCTTCACCCTTGACGTGTCCATTCCGCTGATGTGTCATCTGACTCATCTTGCTGACATGCCTCATGTTAGCACTAGAAGTCACCTCCTGATTGCAGGGGAGGTAATCCTAGTACCCATCAATTTGTATGTCACAATGAATAAATTTAAGGGGGATCGAATGGGCACAAACTCAGGATAATATCGCTTTAACTCATAAAATTGGGCTGGCATGCACAGGTAGATGAGGTATTGATTTAACCTCAGTCGGTAAGTTGTAGTAAGGGTGAGAAGGAGGAATAACTTGAGGAGAAAATGTAAAGGTCTGCTATGGACATCAGGTCTTCCAGCAGCCTAAGGATGAAAATCTTCAAATACAAGATCCTCTTGGATCCAAAATTTCAGGAAAATGAAAATGCTATAATAGTACTGTGATCAAACATACATCACAATATGGTTACAACACTCGAATGTATCATCCATGCCAGAGCCTTTCAGTATCAGAAATAAAAGGGATGGAGAAGAAGGTTGACTATCATTAAACAAGAAGTCTCAAATTACAACACATAACCAGAGAACCAGAGGCTTCATTAAATCTTTACAATATGGGAGCCTAGATCAACCATCAACCATAACAAAATATCAAAACTAATTATTTATACTCAGAACAACTCACCACTACCACTAGGAGTGTGACCTGTCCATTACAATCAAAGCTTTATGTCTGCATCTTCTTCTGTCAGTCTGCACATGCATACTTCTGTCAGATGAAAAATCAGATCAATATGGGCTTGCAGGAGAATCCGTTGACAGGGGAACTTTAGGCTGACAGTTTGCCTCCACGAGAAGATMTTCCATGCTTTCCATTTATGGGGTGAAATGATGTTTCAACTACCTCCCCCATTTCCATTAACTTATTTCATCAGGATCAGGATGAGGTCTAACACCCCTGAATGTCCTAGGMAGTGCCTAYAACTCCTTCAAGTCAATCCTGATGCCTCAAGACCACRCARATCTTCTTCGATGACCAACATGGGCACTTTCGACCTTTGATGCARCTCCTTTCCATCGCTCCATGTAACCTYAGACTGTGACCTTGGGCCCAACTCCTGGGYGCTTCATGTTTTTTCATTTCATGAACCTGCGTAGTGCTCCATGATAAAACCCCAAAGCGCGAAATCACTATTTCGTGGATCTAGTGCCACACACCCCTTTGAATCAGACAACCTGGATAAATGTCAGTATTTAGGGACCTTGGGCCTTTGACATTTCAAGACTCGGGAAGATTGCGCATTCCCCACTTCATTTTTACCGAAATGACTTTCTCTGCGGTTCAGATCTGATGCCACACGTCCTGCTGGATCGGATGACCCATGCTGATTTTGGGTTTTAGGAGATCGGACCTTCACCTCGGCACTAAACTTCGAGCATCTTTATAATCTTGATCATTTGTGGGCCGCAAATCTGGACTTCGGATGAAATCTCCTCCGCTGAAAACTAAACTTGCTTTCTCTCTTGATTCAGGTCCATATAAGACTCCTCTAAGTGTTGTGCTTTGTGCTTATGGCTGCGGTTTGCATGATCGAGGATTCAGATGAATGGTTGTGGGTTGGAAAACAGGGAGATTGGGGCACTTAAACACAGAGGCGGGGGGGGGGAGGAATAAGAAACAATTTTACAAGCCGAAGGGGGGAAAAAATGAGACTTGGTCTACGAAAAAGAGAGAGACAGAGAAAAATTATAGTCTTAGGTAGAAACCACAACCCCACAGGACTCTGACAAGTTCATGTGATAACATTTGGCTCTACAGGGGATGGCATGCTCCCTGTGAGCTACCAAGAACAAGTAGTTCCAGTACCTTAGTTGTTGGGTTATGGAATCGCTTATTGAAAATGAAAAACTAAAAATCAAAACAAAATAGAAGTGGTATTTATAGTGGTAGAATTCCAGTCACGACCTAAATAACATATTTCTTCAAACAATTCCCATTTACACGGCCACCAAAAACTTTATATCCCTCAAAATTCTGCAACCTGTAAGTATTATTTGGAAATACCTCAGAGATTTTGAAGGGGCCAATCCACAGGGCTTCAAATTTACCATGCTTTCCCTTGTCCTATTTGGGTGCATCCCATTTGAGTACTAGATCTCCCAGTTGGAAATCCTCCTTTCTTACTTTCCTGTCATAGGCTTGCTTTATTTTCTGTTGATGTTCATGTTCTTTGTCCAATATATTCTCTCTAGTCTATTGCACTTCTACCAATTGTTGTATCCTTCTGATCATATCATCAGGATCTCCTTGGAAATCCTGAAAGCATTTTTTGTTAGGCAAGGCAAGATGAGAAGGGAAGATGGCTTCGACCCCATACATAAGATGAAAAGGAGAGACACAAAGATATATCTTTGTTGTCACTCTATCATGCCACATAGAAAATTTGAGCTTTGAATCCCATGCTTTCTTGTTTTCCTCCAACAATATTTTGATAATTTTTATAAGCTCTTGTTTGAAGACTCTTCCAGTCCATTCCCTTGGGGGTAGTAAGGATTTGAGTGAATCAATGAAATTTTGAAATGTTCATATAACTAGATCACTGGCTCAGCCTTGAAGGATGTAACTTTATCAGTGACAATCCGTTTTGGACAACCAAACCTTGCTATAATGTCCTCAAGAAAACCAATGATTAACTTGTGAGAAACACTCCTTGTGGGAATAGCTTCTATCCATTTGGAAAAGTAATCAGTGGTAGTTAAGATCCACCTATGCTGACTACTTGAAGAACGATGAATTTCCCCAATAAAATCTAGGCCCCATTGTTGAAAGGGTCCTGAAGAAACCATAGGCTTCGATGGAAAAGACTTGAGYTGTTRCTTCCCGGAGAATTTTTGACATTTAACACAAGCCMTGATTTTTGCACAGACATCGATGAATAGAGTAGGCCAAAAATATCCATCCCTGATAATCTTATAGGCCATGGTCCTCCAAAAGTGATGTCCCCCACATAGACTGTCATGAAATTCAAACACAATATTTTGGGCCTCAACTGGATCTAAACATCTCAAAAGTACTCCTAGGGGGCCTTTCCAGTATAAGACTTGATCAATAAGGAAATATTTAATTGATTTAAGTTTTAAATATCTTGCCTTTCTTTTTCCCA
This sequence comes from Picea sitchensis, assembly GCA_010110895.2. Taxonomy (NCBI): domain Eukaryota; kingdom Viridiplantae; phylum Streptophyta; class Pinopsida; order Pinales; family Pinaceae; genus Picea; species Picea sitchensis. Next base: position 42,734 of record SNQJ01S0053739.1, read on the forward strand.
TACCATCAAGGGGGTGCAACTTTTGCAGAAAGAATATGATGTATTTGTACTAGATGCACTCTGGCAATGGAGGGTTGACTTGTGGGCATGTATAAGATGACTTAGATTGTTGATTTTCTGAGCAAGTGTTGATGAAGTTAACACACAATGCCTTGCAATTAGACTCAGCTAGTAACTTGGCTAAACCTTGGCCTTTAACTAGTTTGGTGGGCTTCATTTCTAGATCAAATTCAAGGATTTTCGAGATCCACTTACTCCTTCTCCCGTCTATGTCAGGTTGAATGAGAATGTCTTTCACAGAAGCAAAAGGAACATATGCAATGAATTTTGAATGAAGGAGATAGATCCTGAAAGCCTTAAGGGATTTCACCAAAGCATAGGCCTGCTTCTCCATGATGTCATATTGTATCTCTGCATCTCTCAATGATTTGCTAAAAAAGGAAATAGGTTGCTCCAACCCTTCAACATTCTTCTGCAATAAAAAAGTTGCTACTATATCAAAAGAGGCAAAGGAAAAAATCATAAACTCTTTGGAGTAATCAGGACTGATGAGTATAGGTGCCTCGGTCAATGCCTTCTTGATTTGGTCAAAAACATTTCTAGACTCAACAATCCATTTCATTTCATTCCTCTTTCTGAGCATAGTTGTGATATGCTTCACCAATTCATCAAAATTTGAAACAAATCTTCTCAAAAAATTGATTTTTCCCATGAAAGACCGAACTTCCTTCTTGGATTAGGGGAGTGAAAAGGCTTGAATAGCTTCTACTCTGCTTGAATAAATTCTGACTCCTTCAGCTGATACTATGTGCCCCAAAAATTTTCCCTCCTGCATGGCAAATAGAAACTTTTGGGGATTTAGGGAGAGACCAATTTTTCTGCATTTTAAGAAGACCTTTCTCCGATGCTGATAATGTTCTTTATCAGACCTAGAAAAATATATAATGTCATCCAAATAGATGACTACAAATTTATCTTTTTCTCCAATGAAGGTGATGTCCATAGCTCGTTGAAAATTTTCCCCTGCACTCATCAATCCAAAGGGCATCTTAGCATAGATGAATGTACCCCAAGGAGTAGTGAAGGATGTCTTTTCTCTATCTTTAGGCAAGATAGAGATCTGATTATAGCCAGAAAATCCATCAATCATGGACATCTTCGATGCACCTGTCACCCTTTGCAATATGTGTTTCATCTTTGGCAAAGGGTAATAGTCCTTCTTAGAGATTCTGTTCAAGTTCCTAAAATCAACACATAGTCTGATTTCACCATTCTTCTTTTTTACTAGGACCAGGTTGGCCACCCATTCAGAATATCTCAAAGGGACAATTATTTGGGCGTCCAGCAACTTCTTTACCTCCCTTTCCATAATAGGCAGGATCATAGGATTTATTTGTCTTAATTTCTACCTAAATGGTTTGGCTTCCTCTTTCAATGGGATCTTATGTTCAATGACACTTGTGTCGTATGTTCTGAGATCTTCATAGGTCCAGGAAAACACATCAATGAATTCTCTTAATAGTTCAACATACTTGGCCCTTTGCTCCCTCGACAAGCTTCTTGACAACTTGACAAATTTTGGATCCTTATATGTGCCAATATTGCACTCAGCTACATCAGTATCGTCATTTGAAACTTTATCCTTTGATGCCACATCATTTCGGTCAAATAGTCTTTCCAAAGGAACTAGTCCCTTTGGGATATGATTACTGGGAAAATGGACAATATGATGATAAAAAAATTTGTTCAGAAAAACATCAGCATGAGGATCTATTTCAGAATCAGGATCTTGATCAATGTGTAATGCAGAAAACTCATCAACAGTCTCCAGGAACCTTTTGATTTCAAGATCATCCTCAAACACTTTCTAATGTTTGACATTGTTAGGTATAAAGGTTCTATATTTCACTTCTACATCATACCCAAGCTTAGGTGGTAGAGGGACTCTGAAATTATTTGCTGAAACAACCATAGAATTGGCCATAGCATTCTCTTCTCTTGGAACAAATGAAATGTTGAAAGCTAAGAAAAAACGGTCAACTAGATCCCACACTTCACTTCTATAACTTATAATCCAAGGGTGCCTGGCTTGATAAATATTTTTTCTTTTATGGACAATTAACTCAGCATCCCCAAATATTGATATCTCTTCAATTCCCATGTCTTTTGCAGCCCTCAATCCCAAAACAACAGCGTCATATTCTACCACATTATTGGTGGTTTCAAATTCTAACTTGTAGGAAAGAGATATAATTTCTTGAATAGGTGAAATAAATACCACTCTAGCACCAACATCTTCTCTGGAAGAGGCTCCATCAAAGAGCATTTTCCAAATAGAGGTAATCGGAGGAGAAACTTCACAGAGAGTAGGGGACTACTTTCTAATTTCAAGAGGGGGCTAAGGGGCATCAGTGAGCTGCAATAAGCTGGATCCAAAATCAGTATTGAGCGCAAAAATAGGATGGTTGGTGGGGTCTACTTCATAACTAATAATGTAGGCCAACTGAGCTTCTCTGTACACTCTTCTATGCTCCCCCCCAAACACAAGAATAGTAGCATATGTGAGGTCCATCTGCAAGGTTCCCCCAATTCTTTTTATCCAATATCTTGACAAGAGCATGCCAAACTTGGGGGTAACATCAATTACCACGATATCCATTACCACACTTTTCATGGGTAGCTGGAAAAGGTCGCAACTAGATCCTTGATGAGCCCAAGACATTTCACTTTCCTAGAGTCGAAAGAATATAAGTCATGGTAAGTATTTTTGACTTCTAGTCCAAGCTCATCCATTACCATTTTGGGCCTTAGATTGTGAGATGCCCCTGAGTCCATCAAACAATTATGCAACACCTTGTCATGTATATTCATAGATGTATAGAAGGGAGGGAATGGATCATCTCTATATTCTATCAAAGGACCTAATATGACTATTGGCTTTTCATATTGAATATTTACTGAGTCTGTGGAATAAGATGAATGCTAGAGCTACAACATTTTGGAGATACATTTTTTGAAGTCCTCATGTTTGACTAGTTCTGAAAGGGGTACATGGATTGTGATTTTTTTAATTTCATGCTCAAAGTTGAAATAGGAGGGGGGATTCTGAATTTCTCTCACCTCTAGAACAAGACCTTTGGATACTAGTGAGGGGTTCTATGTTTTATTTTCCTTGTTGCTACTTGATGCATCTTTAGCATGCTTCTCTGTTCTGGAAGGATGATCAGGAATGTCAGACTTCCCTTCTTTCTTCTTAGACCTGAGGCTATATTTATTGGGACTACTATTGGTCTTCTCGTCTTTACTCAACTCATTTATTTGGTTGTCCATGAGGGACTCCTCGTATGTAGATTGGGTCAAATGGGGAAATGGGGAGGTGTCTCCAAGACAATGGATTTTAGGATCAAGCTCTTGTTCCTCTCCTTCTTCATCAACAATGAGGTTATTTTGGAGAGGGGTTTGGATTTTCTGATCATCCCTATCTCTGTTTCGAGGCTCTCTTGGAAGTATCTGAGGGGTATTATTTGGTCTTCTGAAGTTACCTCTGTTATTAGTATTTTGAGCACTCTTATAACCTTTCTACCCTTATAATTTCATCCTCTCCATATCTGGAGAAAGTGATTTTACCAGCTTGGTTAATTCATCTACTTGAGGATGGGATGTAGAGGAACTAGAGGTTGAGGCTTTAGATCTCCCCCTTCCTCTGTGTCTATCAGATTTATTTCTAAGTCTGTCAACTTCCAATACGTTGGACTCTACTTCCAGGGCTACATCTTGCATATGTGCCAGGGAAGTAACTCTTTTTTCTATTAACAAGAGGCAGAAATCAGGGTCAAAATCACTATCATAAGTAATTTTGGCAGAGGCTTCTGTAGGCTTTATCTCAACAGGGATTTTGTTATACATTTTGTTGAATCTTTTGGAGAAGTCAGAGATAGATTCTCCCTCTTTTCCCTTTAGGGACTCGAACATTGTGATATAATACATAAAGTCCTTTTTATCCCCCCCACTATCTCAAGAAAAAATCGTCTAAAGCCTCAATCCGAGCAATGGATCCATGGGTCAGTCCCCTAAACCATTTCCTGGCTTCACCATCAAGGCTTTGGACAAAGACTCTCATCCACACATCCTCGTTTTCAATATTTAGATTGTTTGCATAATTGTGGAAGGCTGTAAGGTGTTCTTCAACAATTATGTCTTCTTCTCCTATGAATTTGGGCATGTATTTTAGGTAATATCCAGCAAGGAGAGCATTCATTAGCTAAGGTGATATTAGAGGGGCATATCTTGCAGTCACTATGGAATCCATTCTGTTCCTAGGGGGATTAGCACCCGCTATTGGGATGTGAACTAGGGGAGAACTAGGAGGGGATGGAGTTCAAACAGGGGAGACTGGAAGTGCATTTTTGGGAGGAAAGGAAAACAATAGAGGATTTGGAGAAAATACCACAGGGATCGAGGGAACTGAGATTTCCTCTCCTGTAAAATCAACAACTCTAACAGGGGGAGGAGTGGTAAAGCTCGAAGTGGGAAAATCTTCTGAGGTCCTGGGTTTAAACCAAGGTACAACTTCAGGGGATATAGGAGTGACAAAGCTTTCTCCCTCCAATCCAAGACCAGGAGGGGAGAAATCAACAGGAACACTCGCAAACTTTAAACTTCGGGAAACTCCTACAGATGGTATAATGGGAGAATGTGAAACAAATATTGGAGTTTCTATAATATGATGGTGAAACTCATCAAAAATACCTAGTTTAGCAGCTGAAGTACCTTCCTAGAGGATCTTTCATCTTCTGATGACATTCTTTGGGTCAGATTCAGGTGTTTCTAGAGAAAGTTGTGGAGTACTCCTCGTGCGTCTGCCTCTGGAATCCACAGATGAAACCATGGATTCACTTCAATGGAGTCACTAGGTGCAGGTTGCAATCTTCAATGGTTTTGATATCTGATGCACTTTCAGAATCAGAAGCTCGTTGTCATTCTATCCTAGGAAAAATCATCTATTCATCCCTAGCAACGATGCCATAAATGTTAGCACTAGAAGTCACCTCCTGTTTGCAGGGGAGGTAAGACAAGTACCCATCAGTTTATATGTCACAATGAATAAATTCAAGGGGGATCAAATGGGCACAAACTCAAGAAAATATCACTTTAACTCGAAAAACTGGGCTGGCATGCACAGGTAGATAAGGTCTTGATTTAACTTCAGTCAGTAAGTTGTATTAAGGGTGAGAAGGAGGAAGAACTTGAGGAGAAAATGTAAAGGTATGCTATGGGCATCAGGTCTTCCAACAACCTAAGGATGAAAAGCTTCAAATACAAGATCCTCTTGGATCCAAAATTTCAGGAAACTGAAAATGCTATAATAGTACTGCGATCAAACATACATCACAATATGGTTACAACACTCGAATGGATCATCCATGCTTGATCCTTTCAGTATAAAAAACAAAAGGGATGGAGAAGAAGGTTGAATGTCATTAAACAAGAAGTCTCAAATTACAACACATAACCAGAGAACCGAGGCTTCATTAAAAATTTACAATACGAGAGCCTAGCTCAACCATCAACCATAACAAAATATCAAAACTAATTATTTATACTCAGAATAGCTCGCCACCACCACCAGGAGTGTGACCTGGCCATTACAATCAAATATTTTCCTCTTCATCTTCTTTTGTCAGTCTGTGCATGCATCCTTTTTTCAGACGCGAACTCAGATCAATATGGGCTTACAAGAAAATCCATTGGCAGGGAAACTTTGGGCTGACAGACTGCCTCCACGGGAATATCTTCCATGCTTTCCATTTATGGGGTGAAATGGCATTTCAACTACCTCCCCCATTTCCATTAACTTCTTTCATCAGGATCGGGATGAGGCCTGACACCTCTGAATGTCCCAGGTGTTGTTCCAAAGTCTGTACTTAAGGCTAGGAAGTATAGAGTCTAGGCATCCATAAAAGGGTAAAAGGTAAGGGAAGGAGTGAACAACTGGAAGAGAAACTATAGTTGATTTCTAAGTTGTTTGTGTCTAACTTCCACTTGTTCTTGCATGGTTATGTCTCGCTCAATGGCTGCCCAAGAATGTTCTAGTTCGACCCAGGTGGTTGCAGTTCTTAGGATAGTGCCCAAGAGGTTTAGGGCGATGTTGGTTTGGTCTGAGAGGCCAGGTTCTATGTACGGTTTCCTTGCAATAGGGATAGTCATTTAAGGAACAAATATTTAAGAGGTTGTTTTTAAGTCGTTGATTCAATTTTTTGATTTATACGAGAGAAAAATTCAATGAGAAAAATTTGTAGTTCAACAAATTGAAGGCCTTTTTCCGTAACTGAGTAAAAAATTTGGAACCTTGTATGAAGCGAAAGAAAAACACAGAGTTGTCAGACAATGTGAGGCATCATTTCAAGAGGAATCTCACACTGTAACAAAAGAAGAAAAAGAAGAGAAACACTTTAATGAAGCGTAAAATATAACGATCTAAGTAATCTGCAGGTCTTGTACCTGCTAATAGCCGATACAGAGGAAAAGATGTAAATAATTAGATAACTAAAACATAATTTCCACAGTAGAGGTTGTACCAAATTGCAGTCAAAGCATCCATCAAAGATGCATATAAAAACGTCATGAAGCATGAAATAACAGAAGAAATCACATAACTCAATCTTGAAGGAATATGGAGTCTTCAATTCACTTTGTATTAATTCCCGGCGATGGAAAATTTCTATATAACAATCTCCAAAAGGAAGAAGCCCCTTGTTTCTCTTCAAAATGCCTATTTATACAAGCTTAAAAAACGCTTCAAACTCCATTCGTTCTAGAAAACTTTCATTACAATTGAGGAAAGGAAGCGTTTCATTTCCTCACTCTTTGTCTTCCCCCATGCAGGCGGAATACATTCCTTTCTTTTCTCTTCTGGCTCCAGAAATAAAACGGATTAACATATGTCGCTATTTAACACTAGAAGCCTGCCCTTTCACTTGCTCAATGCAATTGATGCACCTTTCAACCAACTGGGCTATCAACCTGGAAGGCTCTGCTTGGTTGTTAGCCTCAAAGGTGTAACAACTCTTCCCGAACTGTGGAAACCTTTTTCCCACTTTTCGGTCTTCCATGACGATAGACCGCAATTGTAGATTTGGTTGTACTAGCCATTTGTTCACTTGGACCATATCAACCTGGCTTATTTGGGATATTTCATCTTGCTCCTTTTCTGCATTTTCCTTGATATCTACCAGGTGTTTTCCTATATTGATTTTTCCCATTGTCCCGACACTGACTTCCTCATCAAGGTATATCAAAGATTTATTTATCAAGGAGAATGTTTCTTCGCAAGAATTTCTCACCTCCTTAGCTCTCCCCCTGCTCTCTGATATATTCTGCTCCCAAGCCTTTAATAATATATTCCCTCTGGTTTTTTCTGCGATGGATAATTTGGAGCTACTGACCACCTCTACGTTCACTGTGTCTATCGCAACATCTTGGAAAGAAACCCAAGCCACCCCGAATTATCTTTCTCACAAAGAGATATCTTCTAGCATTTGATCTATCGTTCGAAAGTTATGCGGAATAGTTCCCACTTTTGCAAGTAAGTCTTGTTAACCTTATGTCGGATTTCAATAGCTTGGGCTTGAAAAAACTTTATGTCTAAAACTTGGTTGTCGACAACATCCAATTTTGATTGTAACTGTATAATTTGCTGCCCCTACTGGCTTAGCTGCGTTTGGATAATTTGCGCCGACTGGCGCACCTGCTCAAGGTTGGATATAAGTTTCTCGATCTCCTGCAGATCGGCTATTCGGGCTTGCTCGAGGCTTTTTCTCACCTCATCCCTGTTATTTGCTTCAAATGTAGCCACTTTAGCTTCCAACTTACCGATCAAGAGGTTCTTTCATTTCAAAATGGCCTTCAAAGTTCCAACTGAGTATTGATTGGTTGTAGCATAAGCCCCCAGTGTTCCTGCTATCTCGTCTGTGAATTCTTCCTCTTTCACGGCTTTTCCATCTGTCATGATTTTAAATTTTTTAGCCACTACACCCTCTCTTTGATATAATTCTTGCCTCACCATGACCTTCCCTTTTTTATCAAAGAAAAATTCATTAGGAGGCAACATCTCTACAAAAATGGGTGTCAGTTCTTCATTGAAAATCCACCCTGCATCGGGATTCCCCTTTGTGAACTGTAAGGGTGTGATAATAGCAATCAGACTGTCGATTTCCTTGGATGATTGTTTAGGGGTAGTGTTCATGACCTATTCTTTTGATGTGATCGATGAGGTGTCGCCTGCCTTTTGTGAGGGTATCTTAGCTTGACTTAGTACCCACTTGCCTGGCGCAAATACCTCTGGGTTTTTCTCTCCTCGATCGGGGATTTTGGCTCCCTGTTCTGAGGTATCCTTTTTTTTTGTCTCTTCCTGATTTTTCTCCTTGACAAGAATTGAGTTCTTTGGGCCTTTGGGTTCTATCTGTTGTACATCTGGAAGCTTTGTAGTTTTTCCCTGTAAAATTAGGGGGAGGAAACTCTTCCGATGCTCCTCGAATTTGAGGAAATCGACTGTATCTCCGGGTGGCAAGGCCTGAATCCGGCTCAAAACTTAAAAGTAGGACCTTGCACCTCGAAATATTTCATCATAGGGTGAATCCTTGTGTTCGTATCTCTTCAGGACATAATTCCCCAAGTGATTACTCATAACCTTATTTGGGTCGTGATTTTTGAACTCAATGTTCGCCAACTTCATTTCCTCCAAGGCCGTGGCCTTGGCTTTGGCATGGCCAAAATATAATAAAGAGTACAACCCAATGTGAATGGGGAAGGGTGGACATACCTTCTTCGACAGTCCTTTGAGCTCCTTGCTTATTCCACCAAGCAAACATTTCCTGGTGATCTCGCGACATATTAGCTTACCTGGCAGAAATAACGACAAAACATGGGGGGGGAACAGAGGTGTCGAAAACCTTGATGTATGAATACTCTACTTCTCTATACCAATATTCTACATTGATCAGGTTGGTCATGATGTTATCTGAAATCCTGGGAGGTAGATGGACGAAGATAGCAACATGCATCGATACCATTACCTAGTTAAAAATCTCGTAGATGAAATCTTTGGCCTTATCCTCCCAAAACTTTGAGTGGTTGACATGGATAGGCTTAGCATCAGACGGAGTCCGGCTCCAACTCATCAATGGGAAAGGTGTCATGAATCTAATAGCGTCCTTGATGTAGGCAAACATAAAGAATGAAGATGATCTCCCGCTGGCTTTCTGTACTCGATATTCAGTAATTCGACTGGTAAGACTGTCCGACATCAGTTTCGCCCAGTCAAAAGAAAAACCTTCAGCGACTGTATAAATGAGCAACACCCATGGGAGAAAAAAGTGAGTTGTGTCCTCCTTCCCATACATTCTACAAGCCATCATCGCTACATACTTGAATTGTGGCTCTAAAGATGAGATTAAAGAAATTCCATGAGTATTGGCCCTGCATTTCGCTGGGTGTGAAACTGAGTCTTTGATTAGATCGGATAAATTTTTCCCAAACTGCTCGCATTCCTTATTTTTGAACTCCTCTAGGAATTCACTATTGTAAATACGATTTGGAGTAGGTGAAAATTTATACATTGCCTGTAGGTGCTCTGGTCTGAAAGACCCGACTGCTTCCCTTTGTTCATTGAAAATCATTTTGGTCAGGAGGTCTACATGGTCCAGTGCCCATCTAACCATATCATAATGGGGGAGAAGTCATGGCCTTGCTGCTATTTTGTGCATCTCCGCTTGTGCAATGATTTTGTATTTGGTAGGCATGTCATCATTCTGCTCATCGTCAAAATCATCCAAGCAATTTATCACCTCAGGCTGTAGAACATCGGAAATATGTGTCCATGTTTTAATAGTATTGATACTTGGAGAAGAAGTATCATAAACAATATTTGAACCATGGCCTGAGCTCTCGACGACTGCCTTGGCTTATTTTCATGGAGCCATGGCGTATGACCTTGAAATTAGATCCCCTGTCGCAAAAGATTGAAAACACAGACATAAGTTATCTTGGTGATATAGTTCTGCACACAATAAAAAGGAAAGTCGAGATAACGAAAGAAAACCCTCTGCATAAACACTTAAGTTTGTGCTATTCCTTGTTGAAAGAACGGTTAAATGATTTAATGGAAAGATTTTAGCAAAAAAGGGGGATCTTAATGTCGATCACTTCAATGAAATTCAAATAAATGCCATAAATATTTGATGACTCGTATCTTGGGAAAAGGGTAGAAACGTTAAAAGCTTCATCCGTAGATCGTACAATTAAAAGCTACTCAAGGCATTAATTAATCCATCTTAGCTCCTTAAATTTCGTGCTTTTAGTCCTTTATCCCCTTTTCGACGCTCATCATATCAGACGATTTCGCTTCTCACCTTTGAGACCCAAAATCCCGAAGTCGCGATGGTGCAAAATTAGTTATAATTTGTGACTTAACTTAAGCTTTTAATTAACCCGTCTTAATTAATGAATATCGCGATTTCGGGGATCAGAGTGACCAAGGTGTTGCGTTTTAAGGCAAGAATCGTCGAGTCAGGAAATTCCGATAGGGACTAACTACGGTTTAAAAGATTACTCTTGTTATTTACCTAAGTGACTTGAAAAGATTTCGCAACTTTGCATCTCGAAGGTTTGGAAAGTGTTCAACGAGTAACTCCCGAAATGCGAGAGCATGAGGTGATGACATCAAACGATATTTACTTAGAGGCTCGATAATGGTGGTTAGAACTAAACCTTATCACTACTTCATGCGTCAGGATACCGGGGCTTGGATAGGTACATCATGAAATAGGAGAGATCCCAAAATCCAGCTTTTTGGGCTAAAATATAACCTTTTACTTATTTAAAAAGAAGGGCGGCTCCAACCTTTGAACTAAGAGTATAAAAAATAAAATAATACGTTCCAACATAGGATCCAACTAGGGATCTCATCTCCTTGTGGGACGAGAAGAACAGTAGACCAAGTGCCTGTACTGGGTAAATGGAGTCATTAACCTGCTTTTGTGAAACTTGTTTGGAAGGAGGATATAGAGGGACTTTAAGGTTTCAACTTTATCTCCAGAAAACTTTCAAAACTCGACATGCTTTCAAAACTTAGCTGTAGTCCATTTGACAACTTTCCCTTTCTCAAGACTGACATCGGGTCTGCTTAAGACGGTCCAAACAATCTTAGGAAATTCAACAGGTGTTGTAGGTTTTGGCTTGCATCAAAATGAAACAAATTCCATGCTTTAAATCAGGGAGACCTACATGAACTTGGGTTGTAGATCCAGTTTTCGAAAAGGCTAGTTATCAGAGTGTAATATGATTTACGTATGAAAACCTTACATATATCTTAGATATTGCTTCACTACTAAGGGGCCTGTTCAGTACCCCGGTGAAGTTATCTAGTTCCCTTTATTGAATTTCCTTTCACCACTCCAAACTGTGATTTTGCATTTAAATGTTGAGATTAGGGAAATCATTTTATGAATTTCCTTTCATCATCTCTTTGGACTAGATGGGGGCAATCAATTATGAATTTCCTTTCACCATCTATCTTATAATTTACTTTTGGAATATGAAGTGCGGGCAATCAATCCAGTATAAAGTATACTAGGGGTGATATCTGTGTAATATTCGCTACAGTGACCTGTCACCTTGCTTTGAGCACTCTGGACTAACTTTCTCTTGACCTTCAAAATGTCCTAGTTTGTAGGAATT
>SNQJ01S0053739.1:54479-76017 GCA_010110895.2 Picea sitchensis
TCTTCTTCCACATCCTCGAACTCTTGCATATCATTTCCTCCAATAAAATTTTCATTTTTTAGAGGTGTTTGAATTTTTTGATCTTGATTTCTATTATGTCTTTGTTCAGTCTGAGGATTTGGGTTTCTCCTGAATTCTCTCTTAACTAATTGATCAGATTTGGATTGGTCTAGCTCCATTATTGAGATTTTGTTTGATAGCTCTTTTATTATCCTAGCCATGTCGTCCATTTTGTCATCTGAGGACCTTCCAGATCTAGAGGGACTCGCTTGTTCTCTAAAACATCTGGTTTCCCTATTTCCTGTTTCGATTTTCGTTTTTAATCTACCCGAAGCCATCATGTTCGACTCAATTTCCATAGCGTCATCTTGCATTTGGGTTAAGTCGACCCCTCTCCTTTCTCTTAATAGTAGAGCGAAATCGGGTTCAAAATCTCCTACAAAAGTTACCTTGGTTGCGGGTTGGGACGGTTTAACTTCAACCGGGATCTTATTGTACAATTTGTTAAATCTTTGGATAAATTCCATAATAGTTTTAGATCCCTTTTTCTTTAAAGACCCGAACTCGGTCAAATAGTACAAATGATCCTTTCTTTTTCCCCATTATTTGAGAAAAAGGTATTCTAGTGCATCGTAGGATAATATTGAACCTGGGGGTAGGCTCTGAAACCAAGTTCTTACCTATCCCTCGAAGGTTTGGACAAAAAAATGGGAATACACGTCCTCATGTTTGAGACCTAGAATATCAGCGAATTGATCAAAGAAGTTGATATGCTCGGTTGCAGTTAGATCCCCTTCTCCTATGAACTTGGGTAAGTTTTTCATATAGTTTTCGGGTAAATCATGGAGGGGTACAGGAAGGACCAAGGGAGTGTATATAGCGGCCACTTTGGTGAAAACCTTGGGGGGAGGCTGTTGGCCTTGACCTCTTGATCCCCCTGCTCCTCCTCCTTCGACGACCATGGATGACCTAGGAGAGGAAATTGGTGCATTATAAATAGGGTTGGCGAATATGTATAGTGACTCTCTAGCTTCCCCGGGGTGTAGGGGAGAAAAGTAGGGGAAATTTTTACCAGGGGAGGTGAAAGTTGGAAAAGAGGGAGAGGCTAAATGAGGACTTAGTTCCTCTTACTTGCAGGATATATAAATGGGAGAGCCCACTGGTGTCGAATTCGTGGGCGTGGAAACTTCTTCGAGGCCTTGAGTGACAGAGAGGGTTATATTGAGAGTCGATGGAATATCGATAGGGATCAGATTTCCGGTAGGCATGTCACGCCTACTGTCGTAAGAGGTAATAAGAGAGTTCTATGTCTTAATATCAGGTAGGATTTGCTCAGATTTTAGAGTCTCATCTTCGACAACACTGTTCGATGTTTTTCCGAGAGAAGGTTCTCGCGAGGATGAAGGTTCAAGGAAAGTATTATATTTAGACTGAGTAGGTTTGGGTTGGTAAACAACAATGTTTTGTCTGAAAAGATCCCTTGGTTTTAGTATTTTTTCGGGGTCAGAAACTGGCACAGTCTATTTAGCATCTGGTTTTTGTCTAGTGTTCCTTCGAAAGGATTCCAGCTTCCTTAAAAGTGGAGTCACCAAGTGAATGATAAAGGTTTAGCCTTAACAAGGTGTTCTCTCTTTGTTCACTATCAAAAAATGAAACTTGGAAATGTTGTTCTCTCAGGGGAAAGTGACTACAATTCTCCCTCCCCGACAACGACGCCAGAAAGATGTTCCAGAGTTTGTACTTAAGGCTAGGAAGTATAGAGTCTAGGCATCCATAAAAAGGTAAAAGGTAAGGGAAGGAGAGAACAACTGGAAGAGAAACTATAGTTGATTTCTAAGTTGTCTGTGTATAACTTCCACTTGTTCTTGCGTGGTTATGTCTCCTTCAATGGTTGCCCATGAACGTTCTAGTTCGACTCGGGTGGTTGCAGTTCTTAGGATAGTGCCCAAGAGGTTTAGGGCGATGCTGGTTTGGTCTGAGAGGTTGGGTTCTATGTGAGGTTTCCTTGCAACAGGGACAGTCATTTAAGGAACAAATATTTAAGAGGTAGTTGTTTTTAAGTCTCTGATTCAATTTTTCGATTTATATGAGAGAAACATTCCGTGAGACAAATTAGTAGTTCAACAAATTGAAGGTCGTTTTCCGTAACTGGGTTAAAAATTTGGAACCATGTATGAAGAAAAATAAAAACATAGAGCTGTTAGACAATGTGAGGCATCATTTCAAGAGGAAACTCACACTATAAAAGAAGAAGAAAAAGAAGAGAAACACTTTAATGAAGCGTAAAATATAGCGATCTAAGTAATCCACAGGTCTTGTACCTACTAATAGACGATACAGAGGAAAATCTGCAAATAATTAGATAACTAAAACATGATTTCCACAGTAGAGGTTGTATAAAATTGCAGTCAAAGCATTCATCAAAGATGCATATAAAAATGTCATGAAGCATGAAATAACATAAGAAAGCACATAACTCAATCTTGACGGAATATGGAGTCTTCAATTCGCTTTGTATTAATTCCTGGCGATGGAAAATTTCTCTATTACAAACACCAAAAGCAAAAAGCCCCTTGTTTCTCTTCAAAATGCCTATTTATACAAGCCTAAAAAACACTTCAAATTCCATTAATTCTAGAAAAATTTGATTACAATTGAGGAAAAGAAGCGCTTCATTTCCTCCCTCTTTGTCTTCCCCCATGCAGGTGGAACACATTCCTTTCTTTTCTCTTCTGGCTCCAGAAATAGAACGGATTGACATCTGTCACTATTTAACACCAAAAGCCTGCCTTTTCACCTATTCAATGCAATTAACGCACCTTTCAACCAACTGGGCTATCAACCTAGAAGGCTCTGCTTGGTTGTTGGCCTTAAAGGCATAACAACTCTTCACCAATTGTGGCAACTTTTTTCCCACTTGTCGGTCTTCCATTACGATAGACCACAATTGTAGATTTGGTTGTACTAGCCATTTGTCCACTTGGACAATGTCAACCTGGCTTATTTGGGATATTTTAGCTCCCTCCTTTTCTACATTTTCCTAAATATCTACCAGGTGTTTTGCTATATTGAGTTTTCCCATTGTCCCGACACTGCCTTCCTCATCAATGTCTAGCAAAGCTTTATTTATCAAGGTGAATGTTTCTTCGCAAGAATTTCTCACCTCCTTAGCTCTCCCCCTGCTCTCTGATATATTCTTCTCCCAAGCCTTTAATAAGATATTCCCTCTGGTTTGTTCTACGATGGATAATTTGGAGCTACTGACCGCCTCTACGTTCGTTGTGGCTATCACAACATCCTGGAAAGCAACCCGAGCCGCCCCATCTTCTATTTCTCGCAAAGAGATATCTTCTAGCATTTGATCTATCATTCGAAAGTGATGTGGAATAGTTCCCACTTTTGCAAGCAAGTCTTGTTGAGGTTCTAATACCTTCTTTCGGATTTCGATAGCTTGGGCTTGAAAAACCTTTATGTCTAAAACTTGGCTTTCAACAACATCCAATTTTTATTGTAACTGTATAATTTGCTGCCTCTGTTGGCTTACCTGCGTTTGGATAATTTGCGCCGACTGGAAAACCTGCTCAAGGTCGGATCTAAGTTTCTCGATCTCCTGCAAATCGGCTATTCAGGCTTGCTCGAGGCTTTTTCTCACCTCATCGCTAGCATTTTCTTCAGCTGTAGCCACTTTAGCTTCCAAATTACCAATCAAGAGGTTCTTTCATTTCAACTGGGCCTTCAAAGTTCCAAATGAGTACTGATTGGTTGTAGCATAAGCCCCTAGTGTTCCTGTTATCTTGTCTGCGAATTCTTCCCCTTTCATGGCCTTTCCATCTGTCATGATTTTAAATTTTTTAGCCACTACGCCCTCTCTTTGATATAATTCTGGCCTCACCACGACCTTCCTTTTTTATCAAAGAAAAATTCGTTAGGAGGTAGATCCTCTACAAAAATGGGTGTCAGTTCTTCATTGAAAATCCACCCCGCATCGGGATTCCCCTTTGTGAACTGTAAGGGTGTGATAATAGTAATTGGACTGTCGATTTCCTTGGATGATTATTTAGGGGTAGTGTTCGTGACCATTTATTTTGATGTGATCAGTGAGGTGTTGCCTGCCTTTTGTGAGGGTATCTCAGCTTGACTTAGTACCTTCTTGCCTGGCGCAACTGCCTTTGGGTTTTTCTCTCCTCGATCGGGGATTTTGGCTCCCTGTTCTGAGGTATCCTTTTTTTCTGTCTCTTCCTGATTTTTCTCCTTGCTAGGACTGGAGTTCTTTGGGCCTTTGGATTCTATCTGCTGTATGTCTAGAAGCTTTGGGGTTTTTCCCTGTAAAATTAGGGGGAGGCAACTCTTCCAATGCTCCTCAAATTTGAGGAAATCGGCCATATCTCCAGGTGGCAAGGCCTGAATCCAGCTCAAAACTTCATAGTAGGACCTCACATCTCAGAATATTTCATCATAGGGTGAATCCTTGTGTTTGTATCTCTTCAGGACACAATTCTCCAAGTGATTACTCACAACCTTATTTGGGTGATGCTTTTTGAACTCAATTTTCACCAACTTCATTTCTTCCAAGGACGTGGCCTCGGCTTTGGCATGGCCAAAATATAATGAAGAGTACAACCCAATGTGAATGGGGAAGGGTGGCCATACCTTCTTTGACATTCCTTTGAGCTCCTTTCTTATTCCCCCAAGCACAGCTTGTCTGGCAATCTTGTGGCATATTATCTTATCTGACATAAATAACGACAAAACATGGGGGGGAACAAAGGTGTCGAAAACCATGATGTATGAATACTCTGCTTCTATATACCAATCTACTACATTTCTCCAGTTGGCCATGATGTTATCTAAAATCTGGGGAGGTGGATGACCGAAGATAGCAACATGCATCGGTAACATTACCCAGTTAAAAATCTCGTAGATGAAATCTTTGGCCTTATCCTCCCAAAGCTTCAAGTGGTAGACATGGATAGGCTCAACATTAGATGGATTCTAGCTCCATCTCATCAATGGGAAAGGTTTCATGAAGAAAATAGCATCCATGATGTAGGCAGACATAAAGAATGAATATGATCTCCCGTTGGATTTCTGCGCTCGATATTTAGTCATTCAACTGGTAAGACTGTCCGACATCAGTTTGGCCCAGTTGAAAGAAAAACATTTAGCGACTGTATAAATGAGCGGCACCCATGGGAGAAAAAAGTGAGTTGTTTCCTCGTTCCTATATAGTCTACATGCCATCATCGCTACATACTTGAATTGTGGCTCTAAAGAGGAGATTGAATAAATTCCATGAGTATTGGCCCTGGATTTCGGGGGGTGTGAAACCCAGTATTTGATTAGATCAGATAATTTTTTCTTGAACTGCTCACATTCCTTATTTTTGAACTCCCCTAGGAATTCAGTATTGTAAACACGATTTGGAGTGGGTGACAATTTCTACATTGCCTATAGGTGCTCTGGTCTGAAAGACCTGACTGCTTCCCTCTGTTCGTTGAAAATCATTCTGGTCGAGAGGTCGACATGGTCCAGTGCCCATTTGACCATATCATAATAGGGGAGAAGCTGTGGCCTTGCTGCTATTTTGTGAATATCCACTTGAGCAACAATTTTTTATTTGGTGGACATGTCATCATTCTCCTCATCACTGGAATCATCCAAGCAATTTATCACCTCAGGCTGTAGAACATCGAAAATATGCATCCATGTTTTAATAGTATTGATACTTCGAGGTGAAGTATTAGAAACAATATATGAACCTTGGCCTGAGCTCTCAACGATTTCCTTGGGCACTTTTCATGGAGCCATGTTGTATGACCTTACAATTAGATCCCTTGTCGCAAAATATTGAAAACACAGACATAAGTTATCCTGGTGAAATAGTTCTGCACACAATAAAAAGGAAAGCTGAGATAACGAAAGAAAACCCTCTGCTTAAACACTTAAGTTTGTGCTAGTCCTTGTCGACAGAATGGTTAAATGATTCAATGGAAAGATTTTAGAGAATAAGGGGGATCTTACTGTCAATCACTTCAATGAAATTCAAATAAATGCCATAAATATTTGACGACTCGTATCTTGGGAAAAGGGAAGAAACATTAAAAGATTCATTCATAGATCGTACGATTAAAAGGTACTCAAGGCATTAATTAATCCATCTTAGCTCCTTAAATTTCATTCTTTTAGTCCTTTATCCCCTTTTCAGCGCCTGTCATATCGGACGATTTCTCTTCTCTCCTTTGAGACCCAAAATCCTGAAGTCGTGATGGTGCGAAATTAGTAATAATTTGTGACTTAACTTAAGATTTTAATTAACCCATCTTAATTAATGAATATCGCGATTTTGGGGATCGGAGTGACCAAGGTGTTGCGTTTTAAGGAAATAATAGTCGAGTCGTGAAATTTTGATAGGGAATAACTATGGTTTAAAAGATTACTCTTGCTATTTACTTGAGTGACTTGAAAATATTTCGCAACTTTGCATCTCGGAGGTTTGGAAAGTGTTCAACGAGTAATTCCCAAAACGTGAGAGCACGAGGTGATGACATCAAATGATATTTACTTGGAATCTCGATAACAATGGTTAGAACTAAACCTTATCACTACTTCGGGTGTAGGGATATCGGGGCTTGGATAGGTACATTGTGAAATACTCAAAATCCTGAAATCCAGATTTTTTGGCTTAAATATAACCTCTTACTTATTTAGAAAGAAGGGCATCTCCAACCTTTGAACTAAGAGTATAAAAAATAAAATAATATGTTCCAACATAGGCTCCAACTAGGGATCTCATCTCCTTGTGGGACGAGAAGAACAATGGACCAACAAATTCTCTCACCCACAAGGCCAACACATAGGGAAACCTACCCCAACAAATTCTCTCACCCAAGAAAATTTCTCCACGTGCTTGATGACCTACTTCTTCCCAACCCAAACCGCCAAGGATTTACAAGGTATTCACTCTAAAACCTTGCATCTACCCCTTTTCTTAGGTTCATCCCCCAATAATAAAAACAATCCCCAACTCAGATCAACAACGCATGGATCAAAACACCAAGTTCCCCGCAAAACACACTAAGCCTCTAGCTTAAGTATGCATGTAAACAACATGAAAAGTGGCATAAAGGTAACCACTTTATCCCTCTTTGGAATTCGTCCCTTCCCCAAGACTTAGGATAAAAACATAAGCATGACATAACTTAGTCTTGGATTTTTTAGGAATATATTATTATATTCCCTAGGATTAGCTCCCTAGAATAAGCCCCTTTTCACATAATCCCTTTAAGCCCCCTTTTCCCTCTTGTGGAGTCCTAACCCCACATTCTCTTTCATCTCGAGGTTTGCAACAATGACATATTTTTATTAATAATAACAATGTTATTTACAAAATACAAATCTTGGCTCTCCAACCACAACATATAGGCTCATCGACCTCCTATCACAGAGGTACCCTGGCCTAAACATACACACTTATAAGGAACTCTGTCTCAAAAGCATCATGCTTCACCAACCTAATAAAAATATGTACGAGTACATACAAGGGGGTCTACCTAGGGTGGTATAAGTTCAACCAATATAGACCTGCTAGTTGTAACAACCTGTTAGGGAATTACCCCAACACAAAAACACACACACACAATACTATATATATCAAAATAGGCTAGATCTAGAATCATTAAAGAACATGCATATAATCCATCAAGTACACAAGATAAAGGGCATGTCATGGACCCATAAAGAACATGCAACCAAACTATCAATCCAAATAACCAACAATGGGCAATTAAATTCTTGAATGTAAACTACCTATAATATTTATTTCATAGAAGTCCAAGGGTTGAGCCAGTTGTGTTCTATATTCCATGAACTAGTATTCAACAAGATGTCACAAAATAGTCTTAAAAAATATACCACAAACTAGTCTTCAATTAATAGGGGGGAAACTATACTAAGTGCCAATTATCCACCCAACAGTTGGTCGGAAAGACTGTCTTGCGTCCTTAAGTCAACCTCAAGAGGATAAATCCCTTTGCATTTTTAAAGAGGTGGTACTCCTCTATTTCAAATAACATACAAGAACAAATAAAGTTCCTGAGACAGGACCATAATTATTCTTGAAATAAATATTCACATGCAAAGAATACCTAAGAAAGGACCAGGTATATTGTAGAAATCAAATATTTATAATATGTTATGAGATTGTAAACCAAAAGAGTATGCAACAAAATAGGACAACATTTCCATCACAACATTCATCAAAGTAGAACACAATATTCAACAAAGGGAAATAAAAGTGTGGACCACATATAATAGAGAAATCTAAATGATCTTTTCATTAAACCCAATAAATATTGTGGTAGACAGACATTGGAAATATCATATTTAAATTTAAAGTCTTGAGAAATCAATAATGTTATGTCCCAAACTGGTTCTCTGGGAACCTAAAAAAAAAACAGATGTCTTTAAATAAATAAAGAGTATTGTCTTGGGTTACAAATAAAATAGATTGCATTTATCCTTCAAAGAGGACTAAGATGGGGCTCTTGTGGACCATAAAATGAAAGAGAGACCTGGAAGACAAGAGAAAAATAGTCAAGGTTCAGCCTTAGGTTTCATAATTTACTATGAACAAAAAATGTGAAATGGCAAATGAATGAAGAAGAAAGATGGAAAGGGAAAGAATAAGGTTGCTACTTGACTTACTGTGATGGAAATATTTGAACCCTTTACTTTCTTGCTAAGATGTCCTTTGTAGATGGTTGTTATTGTGCAAGAGGTGGAAAAACCATTGTAACCACTTCATGTTGATCTGTCTCGATTATCTTGATCAATGATTTTCATAACAATTCTTCTATGTACTCCTTCATTGGAGAAACAATTATTTTGTGATTGATTTCTGTTTCAAATAGTTGATTTTCCATTTCCCTTAAGTCAATACTCAATTGGTGCAACATGTCCTCAATATTATAATTCTTATTAATGTATCGGACAAGCCACCTTTCCACCTCATCTTGAAAGAGTTCAATTGAGTTAGTAAACTCATTCACCCATGCAAATTTTAACAATTCAAGTTGTTCCAATAGTTTCTCTTTAGACATAAGTATAGTATCCATTAATAAATTAGGGCCATCCAATTCCTTTGTGAGATCAACAACTTTTAGAAATAGGTCACCTCTCTTTGATTTTCACAACATCTAACTTAGACAACATTTTTCTTAAACTTTTAATCATTTTCAACCATTAAGTGTTGATATGATTTATTCAGATACTACAAGGAAGGATTTGTTCTCTTCTGTGGGTGTCACTTAGACTTGAAACTTTTTCCACAAGCGTTCCCACAAGCCCCTTGTAATTTGTTTTGTCATTCTCTCAATCATTTCTGAGATGTTCTCTAAAATGCATAATCCTTGTTGAAAAACTGGTTGAACTCTATGATAGTTCCCATATTTCATGGATTAAGTATATTCATTTTTAAATTCCATCTCCAAAGTATTTTTTCACAGCCAACAACAAGTTGGAAATAATGTTTTCATTAATGTCAAAGATAACGAGCGCCTACAGATGTCCAAGATAAATATAAAAAAACTATAGATGTCCAATATAAATATTGCAAGATGGATATTATTGAAAGTATTACTTTTGGATTTTTGATGATCAGTTTGGATACCCTATATTTGAAGGAATTTTTACCCTACATACCTAGCTCAAATGGGAGCACAATTTATATGGTTGGAAATCTTATTCTGATATTCCAACAGTATATGGAATTCCCTCTAACTCCCTAGGAATGAGGATATATGATTTTTTCTATCTGACAACTCAACTAGAAAATTGAGGTCGACTTAGCTAGTCTTTATAGGTCGGCCCTGAAAGTGGGGAAAAATGACTATAAATACATAATAGATGTGTTCATTTGTGGATAAATCAAGAAATGTATCATCCCTGAGGTATAGATAAGTCGGTGAGGGAGTGTATTGTTAAGGAACTTCGTAAGTGAAAGTCACCAGTTTGAAACCCTTGGGGACACCTCAAATACAACCATGTTAAGGGTTGGTGCGGTCCAGGACGGGTGCAATCCCTGGGTGACTTTGATGACTTAGATGGCCTTGGGTCATGGAATCTCAGACACAGGTAGTCCCTCACCAATCACAAGGTTCATGATTACCAAACACAAAAAAAAATCAAGAAAGAAATCAAGTCTAAGGTGCGCAGAAGTGATTTGAGGTGCGATAAAGGAAGTCTAGGGGATTTTTATTAAGGTATTTCTTGTTCTCAAGGTGCGCTATAGGACTGTGATACTACCATGTGCATTAGTATTATGTTGTGATGTTTCCATCACTATGATGCTACCATGTACACTACTATGAGGATGTGATGTTTCCTTCACGATGATGTTGTCATGTGCACTATTTTTATATTGTGATGTTGTCATCACTGTGATGCTCTTGTGTGCGCTATTCTAAGGTTGTGATGTTTCCTTCAAGGATTATATTTTGGAATAGTGTTATGAGGTTGGATAGGGAATGAAGGCTACATGTGACTAGGGTTTGAAGGATTGTCTATGGAATGAAGCATGTAGGTGAAGTTAGAAGTACTTTGTGTATGAAGATCTTGGATTGGTGCCTACACATATCTTGTTGATTTGGTGCTTCAGATAGGGGATTGGTGTCTCCAGAAGGTTAATTCCTACACATATTGTAACATTAGGTTGGTTCCTACAGGTGCTACTGGGTTGGTTCCTACATGAATTTATAAAGATAAGTTTTATGGTTTTATCCCAATTGGGTTTCCATGTTAAACTCTATTCATTGTGATTTGAGTTTATATGTGATTATTGTTTCTTAGTTAATGAATGATTGATGAATGGTTAAATAAAGTAAAACGTATCTTATAATGATTCACCCCCCCTCTCAATATAAGCATAAGTTCAACACAACATATTAGAGGAACCTTTCAACTTATTGTTGCCTTATAGGATGTCCCCAAGGGTAAGTGTTGGTTGAATTGCAATTAAAGGCTCAAGAAACAATGGTTTTGGAATTAGAGATTTCTCTAATTCATTTATTTTTTCTTTTAGAATTAATTTTCTTTCTCAATATCAAAAATGGATTCTTTTAATGCTTCCCATGTTTCCTCCTAAAATAGTACAATTTTTTAGGGTGCAACCTCATAGAAATCAATTTCTAATTTCCATTTTTTAGACACTTTCTTATTTTTCTTGGAATTTTTAGGGTAGTTCACATGGTGAAGTGTGATAGATTCTTCTTCAAAGATCTTTGTCTCTTGAGTAACCAAAGCCTCAACAATTTCTCTAGTCTCCATAAATCTTTGTTTTGACCAGTTGGGTTCTTGTAATACTTCATCTACATCCATAGCTCGAGGAATTTACTCAACTTTAGGTATCTCTAGTCCAATTTTCTGAGTTTGTCTCTTTATTTTAGAAGAATTATGCACAACATGGGATTTTTCCAAAATTTTAGTTGTAGGGTCTTTGTCATAGCCATCATTTGAATTTCCGGTAGGTGCTTTTCTTAGTTTGAAACTACTACTTCTAGGTTTTGTTTTAGAAGGAGTACTTCTCTATGAAACACTGGGTGAATTGGGATTTTTTCTTGTTGCCTCTGTGCCCTTTTGTCTATAAAACTCATTAGTTTTATCCAACTCTTCAATATCATTATGGCTTATTTAATTGAGGCCTCATGGATATTTTGATTGTCTCATCCTCCTTCCTTGAATTGTTCATATTTACATACATAAGAAGAATATCCCACCACAGACATGTGTGCAGAAAATAGGTCCTTAGGGTCGAAACCATCGATACATTTAGCTTATTTTAAGCCAAGTTGGTCAAATTGGCCTGCAAATTCATCCAAGTGGGAAATATGCTTGACAACAATTTCTCCAACTCTCCAGGAAAATGGAATGAACTACTTCTTCCTTTTTTCATTAAAGAAGTGTACCAAGTACTTGTATTGTCTGCACACTTCAATGACAAAGTGTCTATCAAATACATAGAAGAGGAGAAATAAGGTTTTTGATTAGAAACCAAATAATCTTATAACATTGAAATCCTTTTTAGTCTAAAAAATTCCTTTCTTTGTGATAAAGGAGGCAACCTCTAATGGTAGTCTTGCTGTAGTAGGACCAAAAATTACTTTTTTAAAATCAGAAATAAAATTGTTGTGGACCATGTATAAATTGTATTAAGGTTTATGTCTCCATAAGGTTGGATACCAGATAGAGATTGGTTCCACCTTGAAATCAACACTCCTTTCCCTCAACAATTCTTCCAAAATATGACAATAGGCTATAACATATACCAAACTAGAAGGCATATAGAATTTTCAGGTTTTTCTCAAACCACCAAGTTGAAATTAAATTTCATTTGAAATAATTCAGCCCCAGTCAATCAACACATCCTTGTGAACAAAAAAGTGAAGAATATAAACATTATTTTCGACATAGAGGCCATGGATTCCAATCCAATTATATGAGCAAACATCTAGTATAATTATTTGTAGGGGTATTTTAAAGAACTTACATCAACCTAAGAGGAACTATTAGTAGTTCTCAGACTAGATATATAGCTCTTGAGGAGGTCTTATCCCCCATTGTGTTCCTTAATAAATTCATCAGCTTCCTCATGCTTGAACTGCATGGTGAGTTTTTGGATTCACAACATTTTTGTGAAAACTAAAGGACTCAAGGAGATGGGTGACTTCCCCTAAAGTTGAATTATTCTTCTTTCTGTATCAAATTTGTCTACACATCAAAGAAATAATTATTTGAAATCCATCACCTTAGGGACGCAACCAACCAGTGTTATTCCTAAGCTCCAAACTTTATTTGTTTCCTTCTCGGCAGGAGGAAGACCCTTATACCACTTGTACGCTTGCGACCACTAGAACTCATCATCTTCTCATCTGAGAGTGTTAAGTGAATCTCCACAATACGAGTCCTTTATTCTACTTGAAATAATTTACACTTCTTTCTCTTGTTTTGAATAGGCTGCGCTACTGTCAATATAACCTTTTTACACCATGAAGTATTAATCATTTATTAAATTTACCACGTATTTCCTCGATTATTAACCATCATAGCTCTTGTTTCAAAGTTTTCATCTTGCATGGTAAGATTTAGAATCTATTACAAATATTTACGCAATATTCACCACTTTAATAATGATATTAGATTCACAAAAGTGGTGACTGATGTGGTGGAAGAGAAATAAATGTAGTCGGGAATGGTGACTTGATGTTGTGGACGATGGAAAATGATTAAGTATGGAAGTGAAAAAAGGGAAATGGAAAGTGCAATATGGTGAATGCAATATTTTGAGATGTGGGACACAAGACATGGATAATCGAAAAGGTAATAAGGAAATGACTCCCACATCCACAATGATAAAATAAAATAAGTATGAGAAAAGGTTTTTATGTGGGTTGTGAAAGTGAATGGGTCATTTTAGTGAATGAAGGATTGTAGGATGCGGGAAAAAGGGAGAAAATATAAGTGGAGAAGACGACTATCCTACATCCACATTTAAGGAAATGGCTAAGTATAAAAAGTTAAAGAGTGAAATTTGTAGGATGTGGAGGTAGGAAGGTCATTCTAAGTGCTACACTATTGTGGGTTATGAGACATGAGGGTTTGCAGGATAGAGATAAGTTGGTCTCTTGCAACACAAAAAATGACAAAGTGTTGGATTCATGAAAAGTGGCTAAGTAATGAATCATGGGTTTGCGGGTTTGTGAACCTAGGAACTTGATGGTATCCTAAGCCATAACCAACATTTAAAATATAAAATGACTAAGTAAATAATATAAAAGGAACATAGGAAGAAAAGGAAAAAAGACTAAGGATGGATATGTATGTACTAATGTTGATCAATGAATGTAGATAAACATTCAGCTCCAACTATGGGACAATGACCCCTTGTGGGTTGCTAAGAATCCATAATCTTCTTCCATTGGGAAAATGGAGTTGAAAAAGAAGAGAAAAAGGAAAAAGATAAAGAGAGATAAACTGATAAAGAATATACAAAGGACTATAGAAAAGACTATGTAGAAATTTTGGCTTGGGGAATTACATAAGATATGCTTAATATATTTCCCATTCACATTAAATGGTTGAATCATTCCTTTCATATCCTTCTCTAAGTATGAATATTAACCAATGGTTTTCTCAATATGATATGGATCAATCCAGAGAGCTTCAAATTTTATGTGGAAAGATGGTTTTCCTTTTGCTTTGTTCCACAACAGAACCATATGTTCTTTATGAAAATATTTTGAGGTAGTTCTCTTGTCAAAATATTTTTTGACCACTTGTTGTCTTTTGTTCATTTCCATTATTGTTTTTTCTCTTTGATCTTCAAGTCACAAAATTTCATGATATATGTTTTGCATTGGTCATTGCTCTTTTTCATCTTCATTGTTTCTAGTAAGGGCTAGGGAATTCAATTCCAATTTTAATGGTAATATTGCTTCTCTTACATACACCAAGGTATATGGGGAATGTTTAGTACTATCCTTTGGAGTAAGGTGTATTTCCTAGAGTGCATCTATCAATTTCTTATGCCAGTTTTTATGGTTGGATTCAATTGTCTTTTTGAGAATTTGAATTAATTTTTTATATGTTGACTCAACCAAACCATTTCCTTGTGGGTAATAGTTATATGATTGTCCCATGATGATTCCATATTCTCCATAGGAATTTGTAAATTTTGACCCGATGAACATTGAAACATTGTTCGTATGAACTTTTCTGACATAGCAAATCTGGACAGGTTATTTTCTTTTAAGGAAAAGATCAATTGTTCTGAGTCAACATTTGTTGAATAAAAAAATTCTTTCCATTTGGTAAAATAGTCAATTACAATGATAATATAAGCATTCCCTTACTTGACTTTGGATTTATTAGACCAATTACATCAAGGCCCCATTGTGAAAATGGTTGCTCTACTATTATATATTGTAATGGCATTGCATCCCTCTTCATTTTTCTTGAAAATGTTTTGTATGGAATACATTTTAGAATCATTTCATAAGCATATTTGAACATAGTTGGCCAATAATAACCATCTTGAATGATTATGTGAGTATTTACAACTGACAAAAAATGTCCACCACAAAATCCACTATGAAATTCTTGAATTTTTTCTCTGGACTTTGTTTAATATAAACATCTTAATAGAATTCCATCAAAATTTCTCTGGAATAAGACACCTGAGAAAAATACATATTGATTAGTTTTCATCTTCAAGGTTCTCCTTTATTTAGAAGACATTTGAAGAGGAAATTGTCCATATTTCAGATATAATATTATGTCCTTATACCATTTTGATGTTGTTAAACACATTCCCTATATTACAATGCCTATTCGGAAAATAAATGTTCACAACTTCAATTCCATTCATGAACTTACATAATCCCTACCCGTTGATAACTTTCAAAGTCTCAATCTCCAAATCATATTCTTGAATCTTTGTTAACCAATTTTCCCATCTACCCTCTCTAAGTTTTTGATTGAGTAACATATTTACTGGTGAATGTTGTACATAAGTAATGATATGAAGTGATAAGATATAGGTGCTAAAATGAGTTATTTCCTTAACCAGGGAAAGATATTTCTTTTCAATTATTGAATAATTTAGTTCATAAGCATGCAAGGTCTTACTCATGAAAGCAATTGGAGTTTCTTCTATTTTTTCATTTTTTTTAGTAAGGATTGAGGCAATGGTTTCCTCTAAAGCGAATGAGTATAATATGAAATATTTATCAAATTCTGGGTTGACAAGAATTGGGGTAGTAGTAATGGCATGTTTGATTTTTGTGAAATATTTTTCAATATCTGACATTCATTCAAATTTCCGATCCTTCTTCAACAGTTTATTTATTGGATTAAAAATTGTAGCATAATATGAAACAAACCTTAGAACAAAGTTTATCTTTCCAAATAAATATTGTATTCCTTTTTTTGATGTAGGTGGGTTTAAGTCACTTATTTCTTTAACTCTTTCTGGATCAATGTATATTCATTCTTTACTAACAACATAACCCAAGATCTTTCCTTCTGATATGAAAAACAAACACTTTTTGGGATTCAAATATATTCCATACATCCTACATCTTTCAAAAGCTTGTCTGATATGCTTGAGATGTCTTTCTCTTAGTTTCAAATGAACTGTCAAATCGTCTTGGTAATCTGGCATAAATTTTCCAATTAGATATTTGAAAGCATGGCCCATCATTCTTTGGAAAGTATCACCAACATTGTTTAATCCAAATGGCATCTGAACATAAGATTACATTACCCATGGTGTAATGAAGGAAGTCTTTGGTTTATCCTCCTCAGCTACAAGAACTTGATTATATCTATAAAATCCACCCAACATAGACAACAATGTAGAAACAGTGACATGTTGCAACAACATATTCATATTTGGGAGTGGGTAATTTTCTTTAATACTTTCTCGATTGAGATATATAAAATCAACAAAAATGAATAATTGTCTATTTTTATTTCTTACTACCATAGGATTTGAAAGCCATTTTGAGTTTCTAATTGGAAAAATTATACCATCTTTTCCGGTTTTTCTAGTATTATCTTTACTAGAGACTTTATCTTGGGATTTATCATTCTCAATTTTTCCTTAAAAGTTTTTGATCCCTCTTTGAGTGGTATACCATGGTGAAAAATAGAATTGTCATATTCTTTAAAGTCATCATAACTCCAAGAAAATATGCCCTGGAATTATTTCAACAACATAATATACTGGTCAATTTCTTCAATGGTGCAGCTAGTACCACGATTTATACATTTTAGAGAATCAATGCTTCATATTCAACTTCATTGTTGGTACACAAGAATTCTAATATGATAGCATGTGGATAAATACTAAATTGAGGACTTTTGAAAAAAAAAACTAGCTCCATTTCCATAATTAGAACAAGTGTCATCAAATGATATTTTCCAAAAACCTTGGAAATAACTTTCATCATCTTGATTAAGTGGATTTATTTGTTCTGTACTTAAAAAAAAACCACATAATTTCCAATTCCAACATCGACATAATTTTGCATTACTTCATTTTCTTTTTTCTTAAATGATACATGTTTTATTTTCTCTTGAGGAACTTTGATCATAGTCCCATATTTATTTGGAAGCATCATGCAACTTCCATCATTCATTATATATCCTTCGATTAATGAACACCAATATATTCCCAAGACAACACCATATGTTGGAGTCAAATCCACAACTATGATAGTGAATATTGTTGTAATATGAGGTGATGCACTTATCCATGCACATAAATCTTTAATTTCTCCATAGGCTAGGAATTTTATTGAATCAATGGCATATATGATTTCAATAGTTTCATAGTATTTGTTGCATTCCATTCTAAGATATTCCATCGCTGATAGTGGCCTGATATTGTTAGTGGCTCCACTATCCACTAGATAATTGTGTAATGTGAAATAATGATTTTCTATTGATATATAAAACGACGGGACTTTGCCCCTCAGTCTTACTGATGTAATATTTTGTTGTTTCCTTTTATTCATTATAATTGTTTTTGTTCTTGAATTTGTATCATCTAGTATCTTCAACAGATTTTCTCTTTGTTGAGGTAGCTTGACTACCTCCATGAATGGTAAAGTAATTCATAGCTTACGTAACTCATAAACCGGGTTATAACTCATTTAAATTGGAGTCTTTTTCTGATTAAAAAATGGTTGTTGTTTGTTGATTCTGGAGCATTAGATTTTGCTTTTTATTTTTCAGGCGGTTCCCTTATCTTGAATTTATTTACTTATGTTCTGGTCTTAACAACATTATTTTTTGAATACTTAGGATCCTCTTATTCATCAAAAATATAAAAATATGATGCACCTTCTTCCATTTGTACTAATTCCAAAACTTCATCTTGCTTAATGACTATTTCTTGATCAATTTTTTCAAATTTTTCCTCTTCTACAATTTCTTCTAGCACAACAACATTTGGATTTGGAACTTTGGGTGATATTGGTCTATGTTATTCAATTTTTTCATTTCTTATTCTTTGATCAGGTAATGAAATTCTCATATTTGGATTTGGTGGAATGATATTCTCACGACTCTTGAGTTGAGTTATCTCATGTTTCATTTGTCTAACTATTCTTCTCATTTGAGACATCTATATATTTTGTGTTGTTTTTTCAGAAGATACCAGATCATTTCTCACATTAGGGGGCACACCTTGGAGATTTCCTCCCCCAATTGCTCGGTTTTCAGAACTTCTCGAAGTATATTTTCTTTGAGGTGATATTGACAGACTAGTCACTTGTCTTTGCACTTTTCCAAGAACAATCTCAGGATCGACATTAGTCTCTAACACATATTCTTCCATTTTTGTTTCCTTTCAGATTGATTCATTCAAATCATTTATTTTTGAATCTCTGATTGCATAATTCACATTTGAATGCATTCCATTGTTATAACATACGAATATGACAAGATCATTTGGGCATTGGGATTCTAGGATTTGATTCAATGTATTAAAGAATCGTAAATTAAAATCTGTGATTCTTTCCCCCTTTTTAAGATGTATTTGAGTAAATTGAGTAAGAAGAGTATGATATGAAATAAGATGTGCATACATATTCATGAACATGATTTCTAAATCATAAAATGAACTAATTGATTGATATGGGAGAGAAATATACCATTCATAGGTTGGACCTATCAAAATTTGTAGAAATACTCTGACCATCACATCATCATGTTCAATAAAATGTATATCACAAACACTTAAAAAATAATCCATATGTATTTTTGGATCCATAATCCCATCACTTGAAAAGACAAGTAAGACTCGTTGAGATAGGGTTGGCAATATGTGTCTATATCCATGTAAATTGAGTGGGTTGGAACCGACCCTTATTCTTGTGTTTCTGTTTCTATCATTTATTTCTATTTCTTCATTAGGAATTTTATTTTTTTGTTCTTATCAGTCCCCCATGATTAGTATCTCACTTGTTTCAGATCTTGAACTGTGGGAAACTTCGTGAGTCACAAGCTTCTTTCTTTGACTTCTTGTTAGTGTATGTTTGTATGATTGTTTTTTTCTTAGATTTATTATTGTCCTCTTTGTCTAAAGGATATTTCTCTTTCTTCCTCTTGGGAAAGAATTTCCCAAGTTCTTTCGATTTAAACACAAATACTTGTTGTTGTAATTGCCAGGTCAAACAACTAGTGCAAGACACTTCTTTGATCTCTTAATCCAATTCGTATTTCGGGTTGGTTGGGTTCGGGTAGAGTCGTTAAATTTTCTTATCTAAGAAACCAACCTTTTGTTTGTTCCCCAGTATGGTTTCAAAAAATGTTGATCCAAAAGGTGTCTTATGGTCTTTAATTCAACCTCGCGAGGATAAATCCCCCTTTGTTTTTTAAAGAGGTGGTACTCCTCTATTTCAAATAACATAAAAGAACAAACAAAGTTCCTGAGAGAGGACAATGATTATTATTGAAATAAATATTCACATGGAAAGAATACCTAAGAAAATAATAGGTATCTTATAGAGAGAATATATTTACAATATGTTACAAGATTGTCAACCAAAAGAGTATGCAACAAAATAGGACGACATTTCCATCACATCATTCATCAAAGTAGAACAAAATATTCAAAAAAGGGAAAGAAAAGTATGGACCAAATATAAAAGATAACTCTAAATTATAATTTCATTAAACCTAATAAAGATTCTAATAGACACACATCTGAAATCTCATAAATTTAAAGTTTTGAGAAATCGATAATGTTATGTCCCAAACTAGTTCTCTAGGAACCTAAAAAAATAATACATGCCTTTAAATAAATAAAGAGTATTGTCTTAGGTTACAAATAAAAATATATTGTGTTTGTCCTTCAAATAGGATTGGGGTGGGGCTCTCACAGACCATAAAATAAAAGAGAGACCTAGAAGACAAGAGAAAAATAGTCAAGGGTCAACCTTAGGTTTCATAGTTTGTTGGGAACAGAAAAGGTGAAATGAAAAATACCTAAGAAGAAATATAGAAAGGGAAAGAATAAGGTTACTAGTTGACTTACTGCAATGGAAAAATTCGAACTAACCTTTACTTTCTTGTTGAGATGTTATTTGTAGATGGATGTTGCTATGTTGTAGGTGGCATAACCGTTTTAATTACTTCATGCTAATATGTCTCGATGATCTTGATCAATGCTTTTCTTAACCATTATTCTATGTACTCCCTCATCAGAGAAGTCGTTATTTCATGCTTGGTTTTTATTTCAAATAGTTCATTTTCCATTTCCCTTGAATTTATACTCAATTGGTGTAACATGTCCTCAATATCATCATTCTTATTAATGTATTGAACAACCCACCTTTCCACCTCATCTTCAGAGAATTCAATTGAGTTAGTAAACTCATTTTCCCATGCAACTTTTAACACTTCAAGTTGTTCCAATAGTTTATCTTTAGAAATAAGTATAGTATCCATTAATAAATTAGGGTCATCCAATTCCTTTATAATATCAACTAGTTTTAGAAACATGTTTCCTCCCTTGATTTTAATTTCATCTAACTCAGATAGAATTTCTCTTGAACACTTAATCCTTTTCAACCAACAAGCATTGATATGCTTCATTAAGATACTATAGGGAAGGTTTTGTTCTCTTATGTCGGTGTCACTTAGACTTGAACCTTTTTATACAAACATTTCCACAACCTCCTTGTAAAAATCTCCATCATTCTCTAAATCCTTTTGGAGATATTCTCTACAATGCATAATTCTTGTTGAAAAATTGGTTGAACTCTAAGCTAGTTCCCATATTTCATGGATTAATTCTATTCATTTTCGAATTCCACCTCCAACGTATTTTCTCACAACCAAAAGAAGAATAGAAGAACCTTTCAACTTACTGCTACTTTCTGGGATGTCCTTAGGGGTAATTCTTGGTTGAATTGCACCTAAAGGATCAACAAACAATGGTTTTGGAATTAGAGGTTTCTCTAATTCCTTTATTTTTTTCTTTTAGAATTAAATTTTCTTTCTCAATATAAAAAATGGATTCTTTTAGTGCTTCTCTGGTTGTCTCATGAAACTATACAATTTTTTAGGGTGCAACCACATTGAAATCAATTTTTGATTTCCATTTTTCACACAATTTCTTATTTTTCATGTTTATTGGCACACTTAATTATACTGATGTTATGAGGAAAATCTCTCTATGGCTAGGGGTAAACCACAACAGATGGAAATGACTGTAGAAATCAACTCTAATATCAATTATGCTATATAAATAAATATGCTAGCAAGACAAGATAAAAGGCCTACCTCGTCCAAACGTTCGATAAAGTCCATCGTTGAACACTTGACTCAAATAAATACACCTATAACTTGTCCTCAACAACCAAGAAACACAAGCATATGGTGATAATATATAATGTTAGCACATTCAATAGCATAATCCATCAACATTCATAACAAATACGCCCATGGAATAGAAATTCAAATATTTGCAAGATAT
>SNQJ01S0053739.1:76027-87220 GCA_010110895.2 Picea sitchensis
TCCTATATATACCAAGGAGACATTTTCATTTTGAATCATCTTGTACTTGAACATTTAAGTGGGGTAAAAGGAGGTTTCCCCCTCGAAGAGGCTTATTATCTGAAATTTTCTCTTTTTCAAGGCGTTGAGTACTTTTTCTGAGGATTTTCTATGCTATATTGATATTTGGTTCTTAACATCTAATAGTAATTTTTGGGGTTTTTATGTATTTTGAACACAATGGTACAGTCAGTAAATCCATTAGAGTTGAGAAACATCTTTTAAAATAATATTTGACAAACTAATCCCAGAGAGTGTATTCCATTGATGGAGGCTCAAGGAGATGTAGCCCAGTTGGGGGTGAACTCCTTTATCATGTTGTCATTGTTGTGAGTGTTTGCTGGTTATTATTTGCTGCAAGTTATTTTTGTTGTTGTATTTATTTAAACAACATACTTAACCATTACAAATCTCACACATAAACTTTTAAAAGAAGCCTAACCTTGACACATAAAACCTCTTGCACAACTAAGACATTGAGCAAGGTCCTGAAGTTTATTTTAATGGAGTAGAGGATGCTTGCATAGAAAAACAAGTCATCCCCCTATTTTCAGATCATTTGGGCACAAAACCTTGTGTAAACAGGCTCTATTGGTGTAACCTATGTATATTCATGTTGTATAATAGACAGGGCATGCATATGTGGAAAAATAATGTTTTTAGCTCTCGTATTTGCAAAAAGGGACTTCAAGTCTGCATAGGGAAATGGAAAAAGGAATTATGTGCAAGTTTTCATAGTGTGAGGAAAATATTGCTATAACATATGCCCCCTAATGTGTGAGGTCAGAGGAGTATATGTGATGGCCTAAATACATTATAATACCCAGAAGTGGAGTAATGGGGACCCAACTTGAAGAACTAGTTGCTCATTATGATCTACACTAACTTTGCGCATATGGTTGCCAATTTGAATTACACTGCAGATCCATGTGAAAATATACCAAAAATTTGTCCATGGCCATGAATAGGCAATACAAAGGTCGCTACATGCCAGAGGCTGTCATAGTCACGAACAAGGCCCAATAAAACTAGTCTCAAGATCAATTTGAAGATATTTTTATCCAATGGAGTACAATCTGATCTCCCATGATCATTGAAGTCACATAGGTACTGATCCAATGACATGTAGCAACATCTCAAGAAAGATGCGACTATGAACTGATGTCTTCAAGTATTCTACACAATTCGCTAAAGGTTCAAGTCTACATCGTGTGAATAAAGGAGTTAAGGTCGAACATAATGAGATTTTGTTTGATTACCAGTCATTAAGGTATATCATTAACAAACACGAAACAACCTACCAATAATGAAAGTAGGTATCAAGGCACCAAGTACATTATTACAAGTGTGAATCGAGGTGTTGGGGTCAAACACTTGAAGAATCCATCGATCATGAGGCATTGATGTATTCCAAACTGTCGATGGCGAGATAACCTACCGTTAATGGATGCAAGCCTCTAGGTACTCATAGAACTCTATGTCTCGTCTCCAATATAGATGAGCTGAAGTCGATGGAAGGAGACCCACTAAAAGGAGAGGATTAAGGCATCTCTCATCATTCAACATGAGGTACAAAGTAGTAGCTTGATGATTTGTAGGAAATCAAACAAAGAATACGTTCACAAACCAATGACCCTATGCATCTTTTGTGTCTGCTAGATGCAAGCGGTACACGAAAAATACACTTTGAATAGAAGCCAATAAGGAAAGTTGCTGACAAAGGCGAGGAAACCACTAATAAGGATAATGGAATCCAAGACACTTCATAGATCCCAATGTGTGAATATATTTCTTGACATCGAACACAAGGGAAACCACCCAGTTAGTGACCAATGATGAAATGTCGATTGTTGGGTTCAATGTTACCTTTGAATGAGGAAAGTAGGACTAGGGTGTGAAATAGGACTACATGATTCATGTAACTCTGAGACACACTGAGGGTATGGTCAACATGCAAATTTAGGATTTCTAAGGAATGGTCGACACAGGTTGATAGACATCCTTTGAATAAGAGCATGAGACATATGGAAGACTATGGCAGCATAGAATCAATGATGAAACTTTACCTGAAAGAGGCATCAATCAAACTCTCCATAGGGACTGGATGAGTAACTAGTTGGGGGAGTAAACTCTTTGTAATGATCTTAGCTTCCTAAGGTCATGTTAAACCCAAAATCAATGACATGTGGACTAAAAAAATTTGTGTTATGTTCAAAGGCGACACGACTGCTGCTGATATAAGATAATACTCCTTTCCCTCCCGTCTTTTTTTTTTTCATAGTCAAATGAATGTTATGATACAGAGGAGGAAATGAGTGTCGCAAGTAAGAAAACTAGTTCCAACAGTGGAACATATCTATTCTCAATGCAAGGAGGTTCATGCAGGATATGGGCACTCAAGGGAATGTTTCCTCCTGGGTATAAGGTGTCAAGATAAAAAGGATATAAACAAGGCTCTGCTTGGCTAATGATGAAAACTGCTGAGGTGAGAGGATTATAATGCAAAATCAAGAATCGACAATAGGCTCAATACTGTAAGAAAGATAATGATATGCAATTACAACTTAACGCCAAAAAAGTCCTTTTTCGTAATATTATTCTACTTGGTTCGAAAAAGGGATAAACTTGCACCAAATAGACGTCCTTTCAAATCCTATTTACGAGTGTGAAAGAGACAAGTTCACTCGACAATCTTTTCTCTTTTTGAAACGAGTTGGAAAAGAGATTAAATCAGACTCATTTGGGAGTCCTCTAGGTATAGGTCAACATGTTTATGAGTAAGAAATGAGGTTCAAACATAAAGTCATGTATTAGCTATAAGGGAATCCCGGTCCTATGGAAAATAATCTTTTCATGGGCATGAAATGAAGCAAGGGATCTAACTAGGGTACCCATGTTTGGTAAGTCTCTACCATTCGATAATGACACTTCTAGTTGCAAATAGAAGGTTCTTTGTCGCTATAAAATGGGTTTGTACCTAAGGAATATGAGTTACAGTCATAGGATGATGCAAGTGTGAATGATAGATTGGATACCTATACTATATTTTGGGTACCAAAAATAACTATCCAAAGTTATGAACGGGTGACATGACATTGAAAACCGTAAGAATCCCTGGATAAAACTACAAAAACCAACTCCACCCACTGTTGTATTAGTCCATTACACCAAAATATTGTACAAAACTATGTAAAGTGGGTAAAAATTTGCTATAAATAGTAAAAAAAAACAATTTTACCATACCATTTGTAATTTTTACCCAAATAGTGTATTTTGGACCAAATTGCCTTTGAACTTCAACTGGTGATTGTGGGAGCTATGAGCAACAGAATCGACGACCATCTGGACCAGGTAATTCATCTTGCTCTCCTCTTTATTTTCAGTGGATTAAAATTTGTAATTAGGTTTCATTTTAAGTGATTTAGGGCGCAACTTCAAAACTTAGGTGTACGCATGCTAGAGTTTATCGGGTCGTGTATAAAGATACGTATACAGTACTGTTTGAAAAACAACTAGTGTATAAGAAACTCTATACATGACTATGTACACTATAGCTCACGTATATGTCTATGGATAATGTTTTTTAAAGGTTGCTAACTCAAAAAAGGGTTTGACTCTTGCAGGATGGTTCTAGAGTGGAGAGAAAGAGATCATGAGGAGGTGGATGTTGTAGTGGAGAGAGATCCAGGGGCCCAAATGGCCTTGAAAAGATGTGGACTATATAAGTTTTCGGCTCTCAAAGGTATGAGCGCTCAAGTGAGATTACTACAACTGCTTGTGAACTATTGGGATGTAGATAGTGAGACCTTCAACCTTGATGGACAACCATTAAGGATTGAAGTGGAGGACATATATTTCTTGATGGGATTTTCACATCGGGGTGAGGTGGTCAAACTCAAATCCCAGGGAGTAGGGAGTGGCATGAATATCAAGGATTACATAGCCACTCATTGCATTGTAGGGACCAAGAAGATAGGGATCGAACACCTAATTAGAGTGATAAAAAATATGAGTCTCAAGATTGTTGTCCTAGTTTTGACACAGATCACAGGGTTGACCTCTTTGCACTAGGAATTGAGGCCACTTATGTTCTATTCAGTGGAGTGCTTGCGACCCATGGTGTATGATTGGTGAAACTCACTGCTGGCCAATATGACGAGCCAGCTGACAGATTGCAAACTAGGAAGAAAGAGTAACTTCGGGTTTTCTTCTATCCTTTGTAGTTTTTTCTTTGAGCGGGTTCCAAGCCTAGAATCTAGAGTTGATATTATTCCATGTGGACCTCGCGATCGAGGTGATGAGGCGACAGGGGGGTGGTAGGGTGCCAACACCCTATAATGATGAATTTTTCTTCTAGTGGGTTCGAACGGTGATAGCTCTGGATGAATACCGTTATGAAGGGATTGACTTCAGAGGAGATCTTGACATGTCATTACCACTAGGGTTCGCCTACGGAGACATAGGTATGTGAATTTTTTTTTAATATTTCATTATTTTGTATTTTTGTATAAGGAGACAAATATATTTTTGGATGATGTTAAGTACTAACTAAACATGTATGTGACGTAGATATAGGTCCACGAAGTCCGAACGGGCTTCCATGACATCGTCGAAGGCACCGAGGAGATGAGGTATCAAGAAGGGACGCAAATAGAGTGCTTCAAAATGTGCAAGGAAACCTGTCTCATTTGATTCAGAGGATTCCCATGGTTCAGGTGGAGGATCTGTCGGAAGCTATGCAACAACAGGTGGTAGGTGTGCCTCGTTGTTGGGTACGACTCTTTTGGCATCTCACAAATTCCATAGTCTACTATCATGACACTCATCCAGCGCCACAAGCATAGATTTCATGACTATTGTATGATCGAATGTATATGTATATTGAGGGTGTCATCCCCAATTTTGTACTATAACATCATATTTTTTGAAATATAGATAAAAACATGGTTCTTCAGCTTAACTTATGTTACAATGTGTACATTGTTGAAAATGTTTTCTTTATTTTAGTTATGTGACAAATGCCAATTTAAAACAAAATTAGCATATGCATCGGATACACAATTAGAACTTCTAGGTATGTGATGATAAGTAATAAAATCAAAATTTTGTTCCAAAATCCGTACCCATAGGAATCGTCGGAGTAGAGTAGGGTCACACACATTGTAACTGTTGTTCAACTAACATACTACTAAATAGGAGTCTAGGTGAACTTATAACGAGTGAATACCATGTGAAATGGCATTGCATAAAATTTCTATAACGATGCTATATTCAACCACATTATTCATGGATGGCCCTAGGCATATGCCACCTGAAGACACTAGTAGACCCTCGAGTGAGTAAACAACCCAAGCGACCGAAGCCAAGTTCCGTGTATGAAAATGGCCCCGTCTATGAATCCTAAGTAGACCGAAGACTCCATTGACATCTACCAACCAAGGGAAAACTTGATAAGTAAGCTGAAGATAAAAATAAAGGGAAAAGATATATACACTAAATTACATTAGTATACAAAGAATCACTCCCAAGCTTGGGGCTAAATTGTAATATATTTTCAAATAGATCCCATTCCCAGGCTCATCTAACATGTTCCCTTCATAATATTCTAATTGATAGTCTCCTTTTTCTAAGACATGTCGCACGATATAGGGACCATGCCACATGGGTTTGAACTTTCCTTCCCCCAGTGTTTCTTTGGCTTGATCATATAGAAGAACCAAGTCACCCTCAACGTACTCTCGAGGACATACATACTTATCGTGTCGGACCGTGAAACGTCTTTTATTTGCTTCGATAGCCATAGAGGCGTCTCGATGTTGCTCATCTAGACGCTCTAGGTGTACAAGGTGTTGTTCAAGATCTGTTGGCACAGGGTCAGACCTGGGGTTCAACACTACAACAACGCACCAACAAAACCCTAATTACTGGCCCTTTCGGCAACACCTGTGAAGAAGATGAAGTCTCACCCAAGGTAGAGGTAGGGGTGGTTCCAAGACTCAGGTGTCTACAACCTTAGCTGGGACACAGGTCTGTGATTATAACTCTTAGCAATCACTTAGCATAGATTATTCATCAATACTCAACCCTTATGATACTTCACAGATAACACAGAGCATCATAGTATGTACTTAGATCTAAGACAATTCAACACTTAGCCACAACAAGATAGATTAGATTTGGCAGATCAAGCACTAAGCATCTTACATACCAGATCTAACATTCATTCATATCTCAAAATAATAAAGAATAAATAGATCTATCTAAACACATCAAAGCACTTAGCAAAGGAAGAGACAAACACATCAAGTTGAGGCATAGAGCACAACACACAAATTTACTATGGTTCACCCCCACCCTAGGGCTATGTCCACAAAGTCTTCTTCTTTATTAGCTTT
Source organism: Picea sitchensis (assembly GCA_010110895.2). Lineage (NCBI taxonomy): Eukaryota > Viridiplantae > Streptophyta > Pinopsida > Pinales > Pinaceae > Picea > Picea sitchensis. The sequence continues at coordinate 82,462 of SNQJ01S0053739.1, forward strand.
AGTTAATCAGGTTACAACACATAGCCATCCAAATCCCTCTTTGCATAGGACAAAAGATCTGCGCAGCTCGCTAGATCATTCTTCCTTGCACTAAAAGCACAAAACCTTCTACAGTATCCTGCACTTAAGCTCTTACAATATGCACAAATCATTTACAATCATTACCAACACTTAGCACAACTCGCAACTCTTCAATCACATAGATCTCACTCTAATACTCTTCTCCCCCCCCGCCTTCTCCACTTACTTTTCCTATACATCTATTTATACATACAACAATGGGCCTAAGCATGGGTAAATTCACAGGCTGACATCCCTTTCCCATTACATTATCCCCAAAAACCCAAAAAGGACCCAAAAAGGGTTCTAGCTTCCATGATTTCTGCTTCGCGTTGTGCTCCATCTTTGACAAGTTATCGAAGTCCCAAAAATAGTCAAATATGACCAAGTGTTCCTCAAAACTTGGTTAGGGCCAACAGGCCCCCAAAACTCACCTGTGACGTGTTCCGAGTCACTCAGGTCTTGGTAACTTTGCCTCAAAGGTCTCGAGGTTGGTTCAAGATACTTCGACTTGTATTTGTACTACTGCTTCTTTCTCAGCAAATTCCTGAACAACTGCTTCGTTGATAGGTCCTTCCAGTTGTTGCTCGATTGTAACAACTACTTGTTCTAGTAGTGTTCCTTGGCCTTCAATTTCTTCAAATAGTAGGTAGGTCGCCTCCTAGCTTGGCTGGAGTTTCTGGGTGACTTCCATCACTCTATTCTGCGTGGTAAGAATGAGTTGTTAGGAAGTGTGTTGTTCTTGGGATCTCTTCATCCTCTCAATGGGTGACAAGAGATTGAGTTGTGCCTTGTACTGTATTTGCGTGTTGCTTTGCTTCCTAGAGTTGGGATTCCAGTTTCTTCAACTCTGGGTCTTCATATAGTTGTTCATATATCTGCACATTTCTGCTACTTAGCTGTTTACATTCTTCAACAAGTGTTTTAATCCTCTTCACTACGCTCTGAGCATTTGATTCTCGTTGGTCATGCACTTCTTGTGGAGTCTGTGGTATAGTCTGAAGCTCTAATTCCACGACCCTTTGTTGAAGTTGTTGAATAACTTCAGCCAGCTTCATCACTTGGCACTCTATGGGCTCTTCGACCTTCTGCCCTAAGCCGGTCACAAAGTGAAATTCTCTGTTCATTGCTTCTTCAATTCCTATCTGCTTTGCGAGCAACTTCTCTTCCTCTTTTTGGATATTCACTCTGTCTTCTTCAAATTTTTCTTGGAGTCATTTCTCTCTTGTTGCGTGGCTTGGCGTTGTTCAATAATTTCCTCCCGTGCTTTATTTAGGGCCTAGGTGGCCTATGCTTTTTCTTCCTAAGTATGTCGAAGGCATACTTCGACTGTATCAACAATCTTGCGGAGCTGAATTGATTCATCTCCCACTTCTGTTGTTCCTTCTGGAAGAGGTGCAGTAGAGATTTCTCATCTAGACTGGAGTGCTTATTGTACTCCTTGGAGCACGATCTCAAGTTGGCTATACATTTGTTCCTACTTCGCCTCCTGATTCTCTATGATTTCCTTTGAAGCATCATTTAGTGTTGCAACAATGAAATCAAAGTCATCCAACGTGAGGGAAGTTCGCATCTTGGTTACAGGGGTTCTTGGTTTCTTTCTGGAGGAATATTTCAGAGGTGAGACCTTCCTTTTCTTTGATGAGTCTTCTTTGTCCCTAGGCAGTGGTACTTCGAATTTCTGTTGTTTAGTTTATGTACCTTCTTCGTCATCACCTTCTTCATCTGGTGTAATGGAAGTTGTCCTTACAGATAGGTTGTCAACATCCTGGACTTCTTTAGTCTTCTTTGTCATCTTTTCTTTCTTTGTCTTACTAGGCCCAGGTGTATCTTACGTAGTTCTGGGGATGTCGATGTTGGATATTTCTGTGGGGTCTGCTAAAACAAGGAGGTCCACTGACCATTCCTTGGTGATCTCTACTGGGTCTTCTTCTGTCAGCTTATAATAGGACTGAAGTTGTTCCTAGTTCTCATCAGTGCATGTGGTTAGGTATATAAAGTGGCGGTCCGTGCTGAACTTTATCAGAGGTCAGAATCTCTGTAAAGTGTTCAGGGTTATGCGAGGTTCACTCCTTATGGCTTCTTTCAATTGGTTATAGTACGTGTGTAAAACGACATTCGATTACCATTGCTTGCTCATGTCGTTCGATTACCATAATGTACTGAACTTCGTGGCTAGTGGCTCAAAGGGGTCAAGGTCCAGAAAGTTTGTGCCTTTCGGTAGCTCCCATGCAAAAAAAGTGATCAGTATCAGGAGCCATCTAAAATGGAATTCATGTCCTTGATATTGGGCTTCTCTGCAGTCAATCTCCAGTTGATTCACCATGTACTTCACCCAGTTCATCTATAGTCCCTCTATGCACTTTCCTGCGAGGTCAACTACAAAGACAGATACTTGTGTTGGTCGATTCTTGCATACCAACTTCCCTGCGATTAGTTGGCATGTGAGGTGCACTATGCCACTTTCAATAGAATCTACCTTGTAGCCTCTCGCACCTTTCTCAACATCGCCATAGGCTTCTTTGATCTTCTGCGCAAGAGCACGGTCTGAGGTATTTCTAGGATAATACTCATGGGGATCAGGGCCCTGCATTCTAAGCTCAGTGATCCTATTGATCGGCACTAGATCAACAATTATGTGAGGATCTAACCACAGGTATCCTCTATGGTAACTTGCTAGCAACAACCTTATAGAAGAATTCACCTCCTGGTGTCTGTCGAAGTTCAGTATTTTCATAACGTTGAGCAAAGTATATTGCGCGAGGTTCATCATCCATTGCTGAGGGATAAGCTTCAAATTCTTTCCCTTAGTTCTCGTCAAGTACTTATATGGGGCGAGCATGCTGTAAACTTTACGGTCCCCGAGGTTGAAGTTGCAAAACTTCAACACTATAACCTTGTCTTGATCTGCACAGTACGTGCGTATTCCTTTTGGTAGATATGCAATGACTAGGGTGTATTCAAAGTCTCTAGGGACACTATCCCTATTAATCTCACCACTCAGAGGGGGTATGTAAGCTGGTAGGATGGATGGCACTAACTTCGTGTTGGCTATGTCGTCCTTATGCTTAGTTCTTCTTTCTATGCTGGCTTGAGATGTTCCTTCTTGAGAAGTTGACGATGAGGCTTACACTCCTCTCATCGATGATGCTTGGACTCCGGTGGACATTCTTCTTTCTGACATGACTCTCTCAGTCATTAAATCGAGAAGGACCTCTGTGACGGATTCCTCAAGTGTGGTGAGCTCGTCAGACATACGCACTCGGGAAAGATAATCGGGGTCACGATGATCTCAAAATACTGCACTTGGATGAACAATTTGCTTGCAATGATCACTGTAGACAATCACTAGTTCTGCAGGCTTCAACTTTTTAGTTGGAAAAAGTGTTCTTCGGGCACGACGAGATGAGCTAAATAGGAAATTTGTCAACGGTCTGCTTGCAACGGGTATGAATCTTTCATGAACGTTGATCCATCTGTTATGGCATGGTCCAACAGTCTGCTGGTGATCCTTTAATGCTTTTCTGTCTGTTCGGGGCAGAAGTTGAACAGGTATATCAGTCCAACAACTATATTGCTTCGCTACAACGAAGTGCCATATGTCGTTGCTGTGATATCCCGGTGCAGCTCAATTCCTATGATTTTTCCTTCTGCGAAGTTTCCTCTGGAATCTTCTGAAATTTTTGATCTTGTCTCTCTTCTTACTTAGCTTCCTAGCCTTCTTTTCATTGAGCTTTGTCTCGATCATCCTTTTTCCATTTTGATTCTTATCTTCTCTAAACATAGTCACTTCGCAATGATGAGATTATTTCTTTAGATCCAAGGGTAATACTCCTTCATCATATGGATTAGGTATTTCAGTCTTATGTGGTTCCTCTAATGCTCGTATAGCTTCGACATCCATGTCCCTAGTGTCTAATAACTTAGATCTGTTCTCTTGTTTTTCCATCAAGTAGGCGATCCTTCCAGTCATAAATTCCATGAGTTCTTGCTTCTTCTGTTCCAGGGCTTCCTTTTCTTCTTTTCTCCAGATCTGGTCTTTTCCAATCCAGATCTTGCCTAAAAAATATGGAAATGGGGCATGGTCCTCAATAAAATTAATAACTTTGAATTCTTCCTTTGTCGAAGCTCCATGGGTACTCATAGCTATCTAGGTAATTCTGCCACATAGGGTTACCATTTTTCCTTTAAACAACCATATTTTTCCTAGTGAAGGAATCAGAGCAGGCCTCCCTAGGATTTCCCAAGTACTTTCTGTCATAATGTTCATCTGTGTTCCCTCATCCAGAGCATAGTCAATGTCGAAGTCTCCTATTATTACTTCGAATTTCTCCTTTTCTTTGAAGATCTCTGACAAACTGGCATCTTTATGTTCATCCAGGGTTTCTTTCATTTTCAAAAACATAATCTCTGATTCTTTTTGGGGTTTTTCTATAATATTAGTGTAATGATCCCAAGCCATTATGCAAGGATCATCATTGTTTTGGTGTCTTTTTAAAACTATTTCTGAGTGAGGTATTTTGTCAAACACTTTGTTGATCTACCCTTTAGATGTGTTTATATGTGTGTATGCAGCAAATAAAAGAAAGAGATAACCATGGAACATACCTCAACCATATGCAATAAGATAGACAAGCCAAAACTTCTCAATTCTTCTTTATTCATAAAATAGAGAAACCTGCTACAATGAAGATGCCGA
>SNQJ01S0053740.1:0-27061 GCA_010110895.2 Picea sitchensis
ATGCATATCATCAACATAACACCAAGATAATGAATATGCCATTGAAACTTTTGAGTAAACATAATGGTTATACTCACTTCTTAAGAAACTTTGACTCACCATGAAGGAATCACACATATTGTACCATTGCATGGTTACCTTAGGCCATACAATGATTCCCTGAGTTTGAAAAAAAATCTCCCCTCTCAAACCTGAACAACTTCTTATTGTTACTTGTACATATCTATGCTAATGATGATTTTTTGGGTAGTAGGATGATGTAGAAAATAAATTGAGATTCATTCACAAAATCTAAAAACCATGCAAACACACAAGAATGGAAAATAACTCTCTTGTATTCCTTCTCCATCCTAACTATAACTCTATTGTGATACATATAATGAGTTTCTTCTTTTCTACTAGGACATAAAATTGAAGAAAGCTTCCAATGGAAAGCTAAAAGGGATATTTACCGGTTTCATAATATTCATACTAAACCACATTGGTGTCTTCACCAAAATTATGTTGTGATAACCACAACTTACCATTTTTCCCATCTCTGTGTACTTCTATGCCCGAGATTTTGTTTTTCTACTCTAGATCCTTCATTAAAATTTATATCCAACTGAGCCTTTAACCTAGTGATCTCAACCATGATTTTCTTGCAACATGCATATCATCAACATAACACCAAGATAATGAATATGCCATTGAAACTTTTGAAGTAAACATAATGATCATACTCACTTCTTAAGAAACTTTGACTCACCATTAAGGAATCACACATCTTGTACCATTTCATGGTTACCTTAGGCCATAGAATGATTTGCTGAGTTTGCAAACAAATATCCCTTTGCGAACCTGAACAACTTTTGATTGTTACATGTACATATCTTTGCTAATGATGATTTTGTGGGTAGTAGGATAATGTATCCAATAAATTAATATTCATTCACAAGATCTAAAAACCATGAAAACATGCAATAATGAAAAATAGCTCTCTTTTATTCCTTCTCCACCCTAACTATTACAAAGGAAGTTTAGCCCCTTATAACTATTCTCTGAGATTTTTGAAAACAACTAATTTTATAAAATTCTTACATGATTCTAAAACTGACCAATAAATAAGATCTAACTAGAGTGACACTAATTTTCAACTCTCTTTTCTGATTAAGTTCATAAACTAAGAGATGACTAATAATTAGAAATTTTAAAATTCCCGTAAAAAAACTAAAACCCCAATTTGAGGCCTTATATGAAGGAATTTGGCCTCGAAAAAGTGTCAAAAACGATGTCTGATTTCAAGGATTAGATTGGCACGATAGTGAACTCTTCAATATGCAACTCCTTGTAAAATTTTAGCCCAAATGGATAACCGAGTCAAAATTTATGACCCTCGGAAAATCCTTGCATCATTCTCCTCTAGTTTAAAAGAACACAACTCCTGCAAGTTATTGTCTTAAAATTGTTTCCACTTAACGAGATCTAGGTTCAACAAGTCCCCCTTTGTAATCCATGTACTCTCTGTTTGTGCTACGCCTTCCCACTAGACCAGATATCCGTTGTATTGGCCTTGTCGAGTATGAAGGTTATTCTTATCTAAAATATGTCCAGTCTTCTCATTTTTCTTGCTAGAAATGGAATGTTTCCAATCCAGCTTTGCCTCACTATCACCACCTAGATCATCCCCATGGAAGATATACAAATAAGAAACATTAAACACAAGGAAAATATCGAGATCAACTAGTAAATCGACCTTATAAGCATTGTCGTTGATTTTTTTGAGAATATTGCAAGGACCAATTTTCTCATACTTCAATTTGTGGTAGGTTCATCTAGGAAACCATTCTTTTCATAAATAAATCATCACCAAATCACCTTTATTGAATACCTGATATCATCGATGAGCATATTTTATAATTTTTTTCTATTCATTATTGGCCTGCAATTTTTGTCTCACCTGTTGTTGCAACTGTTGAATGTGTTCTTCAAATGCTTCCCTACAATCATTGATCCTAACCCCAAGTGGTAGTTGCACCAAATCTAGTAAACCCATAGTATTTCTATCATAAACATCCTGAAATAGAGATTTACCTATAAATCAATTCACTTAATTATTGTAAGAAAAATTTGTTTGAGGTAAAGACAAATCCCACAGATTGGGCTTCTCTCCAATAATGCTTCATAACAGGTTTCCCAAACTCTGATTTACTACCTCGGTTTGCCCATCTATTTGGGGGTGATAGGAATTGTTGAACTGTAATTCAGTCCCCAGTTTCTTCCATAAATTCCTCCAAAAATAACCCAAGAATCGAGTATCTCTATCAGAGGTAATAGTTTTTGGAAACCCGTGTAATCTAACAACTTCTGGGAAAAAAAATCTTCCACCCTAATGCATCACTAGTTTTCTTGCAAGCAATGAAATGAGCCATTTTAGAGAACCTATCAACAACCACAAAAATAGAATTATTTCCTCATTGTAAGTTTGGGAGCCCCAACATAAAATCCATGCTCAGATCTCTCCATGGGCCTGTGGGCACTAATAATGGAATATACAACTTTTTTTTCCGTGAGTGTCCTTTAGCCATTTGGAAAATCCCACACCGTGCCACATACCTGGTTATATCCTTTTTCATCTTCGACCAGTAATACATATCTTCGATTAAGGATAGTGTCTTATCCTTTCCAAAATGTATTGTCAAACCACTATTGTGAAGGTCTCTAATAATATTTTCCCTCATTGAACCAATTGGAATGCATAGTTGTTTTCCTTTGAAGAGGTAGCCATCTTGCATAAAATATTCACCCTGATTAAGATCCATGTTCCCAACAACTGGATTCTTCAACTGTTCCACAATCTCCTAAAAATCATTAGTAGATGCATAGATATCCTTAATGCACCAAACCCAATTACTTGATTTTACATGGTTGTCAAAATAACAATGCACCGACTCAAAGCATCTGCAACTTGATTCCATCATCCTAATGTGTGCTTCAAAACAAAGGTGTATCCTTGTAATAAAGAGACCTATTTTTCACGTCTACTGTTCAATTTATTTTCGGTGTTTGCATATTTTAACGCAATGTGATCGATAAATAACACAAACTCTTTCAACACTAAATAATGCCTCCAATTTCGCAATTCTTGCACAATTGCATAAAATTCTATATCATGTATGGAGTAGTTCTTTCTTACCTCATTCAAGTTTTCACTAAAGAACGCAATTGTTCTACTTGCTTGTCTAAGAAAAGCTCCAATTCCTACATGTGAAACATCACAATATACCTCAAACACTTTATCAAAATATGGTAAGGCTAATATGGGTGCCTCGATTACCTTCTTCTTTAGAAACTTAAAACGTTCCTCATCTTCATTGGTCCACATGAATGTCTTGCGTTTGGTGCAATATGTTATGGGTGCTACAATATTACTAAAATTTCGGTAAAAGGTAGTCATCCCATGAAAACTTCTTACCATTGTTATTCTCCTAGGACTAAGCCACTCCAAAATTTCTCTGACCTTCTCTAAATCCATCTTGACTCCTTTTTCCAAGATGAAAAAACACAAACATACCAAACTTTCTTGCAAGAACCTACATTTCTTCAATTTTGCATAAAGTTGATGTTTTCTCAATGCATCCAATATAATTTTTAAATGTTGCAAGTGATCTTCTTTATTGTTACTGAAAAATAGGATGTCATCAAAATAAATGACAACAAACTTACCAATATAAGGTCAAAGCACAGTATTCATCAACCGAATGAAAGTACTAGGTGCAATGGAAAACCCAAATGGCATCACCATCCATTCATATAGTCCATCCATGGTCTTGAAGAAAGTTTTCCATTCATCCCCTTCATGAATTTGGATTTGGTTGTATCCACTTCACAAACAAATATTACTAAAATATTTAGCTCAGGCTAGCACATCCATCATTTCATCCAAGCGTGGTATCGGAAACCGATATTTTATGGTAATTTATTTATTACTCTGTTATCTATGCACATCCTCGTATTATCCTTTTCTGGAGTCAACAGTGTTGGTACAACATAGGGACTCATGCTTTCTCTTACCAATCATTTCTTTATAAGTTATGTCACTTTCCGGTTGAGCTCTGTATGTTGTGTAGGACTCATCCTATAGAATTCCTGATTAGGTAAATATGATCCTGGGATTAGATCAATGTGATGTTGAATATCCCTCTTTGGTGGAATACCATCATGTAGTTCATTAGGGATAACATCAACATATTCTTCTAGTAACTTGGTCACTTCAGTAGGAATTGGTACATCTTCCATGGCTCCTTTTTGCACTATTAATGCAGTAGAAGAATCTCGTTTCCTTTGTTTCCTTAACAAACTCTCTTTCTGACAACATATTCTCATTTTTTCCCTCATCCTCAAGGGGCAATAAGATGAATTTTGATCCATCCTTCCAAAAGGTGTAGGTATTCTTTCCTCTATCATGCATGACTATTTTGTCATATTGCCACGGCCTCCCCAATAATAGATGGCACACATCCATTGGAATGTCATCACACCATACTTCATCTTTCTAGGTCTTACTTATGGAAAACTCGATCAAACATTTTTTTATTAATGGTGACTTCATTCCCCTTTTTGAACCATGCAATTCGTTAAGGATGGGGATGCATTTCACAACATAATTTCAACTTATCTACCATCATTTTGGAAACCATATTCTCATAACTTCCACTATCAACAATAACTTGACATACCTTTCCCCTGAAAGTGCATCTAGGTCGAAAAATATTTGTCTTAAGAAAAGAATATTCATTTCCCTTACTTTTCCTTTGCTCTTTTTTTTGGGAATCACCATTGACCTTTGTGTCGTGAGACTCTCCCCCATATGAGGAGGGACTTCAGATTCAAATCCTTCTTCTTCATTCTCACTTGGACCAAATTCAAGAAAGGTTGTTGTCCTTGCTTCATCTCTTTCATGTTATAATTTGGGCATTCAAATGCTCGATGACCCTCTACACCACACCTGAAACACGCATAAGGTCCTCCTCTGCCACCACTGTAACCTCTACCCCTCTGAAATCCTCTTTCTCGTGGTTGATTGAGGTTACCTTTTCGAGTGTCTTATTCTTTCTCAACTCCTTGGGATGATCCGCCTCTGCCATAGTTAAAACCACCCCGTGAGGCAGATTATGTACCCCTCCTTGCTTCTCTATTCCTTTGAGAAATTTGTCGGTTTTTATGTTCCTCGACATTTAAGTCTAATTGGTATGCCTCTTCCATGCTGTGAACCCTATGCATGTTCATTTCATCTTGAATAGAAAATTTTAAACAATTCCCATAACTTGCATCTTGTTGCTCATCAATTTCCCGGTGATCCATGCAAATGGACAAATGATAAAACTCATTTGTGAGTTCCTCCAGAGTGGATAGGTTTTTCTTCAAGTTCTAAAATCTACGAAAAAGGGTTTGGGAATATTCTAGAGCAAAAACATTTTCTCGCAATTTTTTTCCATCTCGCTCCAGGTCCTAATTGTTTCTTTTCCTTTTTTTTCTTTGGTTCTTTTCACATGATCCCACTAGATCATGGCGTTACCCTTCAACTTGGTGCATGCAAATTTCACATTCTTTTCCTCTAGATTGAAAAACAAATTCATGGCGTTCAACCAATCTATTAACTCCTTTGGTTTAATATTTCCTACATATTCTGAAACTTCTATCTTGATCCTATCATTTTTCCCTTCTAGAGCCCTGAGCATCCTTTCTTCAAAAGTCATGCACTCTAATTGTTCTTCTTCATATTCTGTATTTTGATCTACATCTCCATGGTTTGTCTCCTCATAAAACACTTCTCTTTGTATTATTCTCTGACTAGCCAACATGTTTGTAATATATGTTACTTTCCTTTGGAAGTTTTTCATATCTCTACGCATTTGAGCAAGACCTTCCCTTCCTCTTCCTCTCCCAACCATCTCCGTTCTTTGATACCAGATGATGTAGTCAGTAAACTGAGATTCATTCACAATATCTAAAAGCCAGGAAAACACATGAGAATGGAAAATAAATCTCTTTTATTCCTTCTCCATCCTAGTTGTTACAAAGGAATTTCAACCCCTTATACTATCTTATATTTTTGAAAACAACTAATTTTAGAAAAAAAAAACTAATTTTAGAAAAACAACTAATTTTAGGAAATTCTCGCATGACTCTAAAATTGACCAATAACTAAGAGCTAACTAGAGTGACACTATTTGTCAACTCATTTTTCTAATTAAGTTCATAAACTAAGAGATAACTGATAATTAAAAATTTAAAAATTCTCATAAAAACACTAAAACCCCAATTTGAGGCCTTATATGAAGGAATTTGGCCCCGAAAAAGTGTTGAAATGATGTTCGATATGAAGGATCAGATTGACACGACATTGAACTCTTCGAGACACAACTCCCTATAAAATTTCAGCTCAAATGGATAACCGAGTCAAAACTATGACCCTCGGAAAATCTTTTCATCATAGGATCCCACAATATACATCCCTTATCTCCATCACTATAACCAATTGTTAAATACCTGAATAGATCTAAATACAAAATCACCGCAATAGATATAGAAGAACAATATTAAAAATCTCTTTTATTACTATCAAACCCTTAGGGTAGGGAAACACCATACAATGGATCCTATTATGGAAGGGATACTCTCTTGTTCACTTGACTCTTCGAGGGGGCATCCTCCTAATGAGCTTCAACTCCAAATACAATACTTCTCTTCATGTCCTCTTACATTGCTTGAACACCTTTATATAGTGCTACCATCACCTAAGAACATTCTAGATGAGGAATCTTCTAGAAGTAGAACTTTATAAGAAGTCCTCTAACTACTCATTTAATATAGATAACTACCATAGTGGACCTTATTTAATAATATAGTGGACCTAGTCCACCTTACATTGAATGGCCTCCACTATTATCATTATGGGCGCTCTGGGTGCCCCCACTACCTCTCTAGCTACCTAACATTCCATCCCTATTATGAAAGCGTTGTCCTCAACGCTTGATGTACAACCATATATCAGGGTCCCATTGAGAAATCAAAGCCACCATGTTGAAGTCGTTCAATCGCCATTGTAAACCATGGTCTCATGTCCAAGTTCTCATGTGAACTCCACATGAAAGATATCGACACCCAATAACCAATTGAAAATGATGCTCCCAATACTGACACATATCATGTGGATCCAAATAAGAATATCCATCCACATAGTGGGAAAGGGTCAAAGTTGAATCTAAAAGGAACAATACCATTGTAGAATATGCAGGTTGGACGCTGGTAATCATAACTATATCCTGATGTGAGACATTGATGTTTTCTACAGAAGGTGGAGTAGAGTCATCAAATAAAATATGGAAGTGGTTGTCATCCCAGAAATGACAACTATCCATATACCAATCATTGCAATTGACCTCAAAATCATACCAAGCATATATTTCTTCATTATATTCATCCCTGAGGCTCGCCATAATAAATATCTCCGGCATGCTATCCAATGAATCTTGAATACTATGAAAACTATCTTTGAGGTCGTATGTGAAGCCTTTTACAAAGTCATCCAATATGTCATTCAATTTGTCAAACAATTGGGCTTTGAATGCTTCAGTAATTTGTAGAATTCCTTTGAGGGTTTGAGAAGAAATATCCATATGAGCACCCTATGAAAATTTATGAACTCTGCAGTCCTACTGCCTTCACGAAAAACATAAAAAAATAGAACAATAAATTACGATAGAAAATCACAGTTTTGTTTTCCGGAAAAACCCTGACAAATTATTGAATTTAAAATGTTCATAACTTCACTTGTTAAGATCCCGAATAGATCTACAAATATAATCACCACAAATAATTAATATAAAATATATCCATAGAGCAATATAGAAGAAACTACACTTTATTATTACCAAACCCTTGAGGTAGGGAAACACCATACAATGGATCCTATTATGGAAGGGATTCTCTTTTGTTCACTTGCCTCTTCGAGGGAGCATCCTCCTATTGAGTTATATCTCACAATACAATAATTCTATTCATATCTCATTACATTGCTTGAAACTCTTTATATAACACTACCATCACCTAAGAACATTCTAGAGGAGGAATATTCTAGAAGTAGAACCTTTTAAGAAGTCCTCTTACATTTATTATATCTAACTACTCATTTATTATATCTAACTACCATAGTGGGCCTTATTTAATAATATAATGGACCTAGTCCACCTTACATTGAATTAACTCCACTATTATCACTATGGGTCCTCTGGCCCCCCACTACTACCTCTCTAGCTACCTAACATTCCATCCCCCTTATGAAAGCGTTGTCCTCAACGCTTGATGTACAACCATATACCAAGGTCCCATGGATAATTGTGGACCATAATGTTGAAGAAGACTAGAGAACCAAGGTCTCATGTAGAAAGGAAACCCATCATGCTGAAGTAGTCCATCCATCATTGTAAACTTGGGTCCCATGTCCAAGTGGTCATGTGAACTCCATGTGGAAAATTTTGGAACCCAATAACCAACTCAAAATGATGCTCCAAAGATTGACACCTGTCATGTGGATCCAAATAAGAAAATCCATCCACATAATGGAAAAGGGTCGTAGCAGAATCTGGAAGGAATAACACCATTGTAGAATATGCAGGATGGACACTGGTAATAATCATTGGCTCTCTATTTGTCACATTGATGCTCTCTACAGAAGGTGGATTAGAGTCATCAAATAAAATATGAAAGTGGTTGTCATCCAAGAAATGACAACTATCCATATACCAATAATCACAATCGGCCTCAAAATCATACCAAGAATATATTTCTTGATTATATTCATCCTTGAGGTCCGCCATAAGAAATCTCTCCTGCATGATATCCAATGAATCTTGAATACTACAAAAACTATCATTGAGGCCGTCTGTGAGGCCATCTACAATGTCATCCAATCTGTCATCCAATGTGTCAAACAATTGGGCTTTGAATGCTTCAATAATCTGTAGAATTTCTTTGAGGGTTTGAGAAGAAATAGCCATATGAGCACCCTATGAAAATTTATGAGTTCTACAGTCTCATTGTTGTCATGAAAAACTCCAAAAAATAGAACAAAAAATTACAACAAAAAATTGCGGCTTTTTCCGAAAAAACCCTGAAAAACTGTTGAATTTAAAATGCTCATAACTTCACTTCCTCGACTCCGTTTCAGATGATTTGTTTTTTGAAATTGGGTGAAATTGTGAGAGGAACTCAGATATGTAATTTTTTGGGGCAAATTCGGCCTCCTGCTGGTACAAAAATTAAAAAAAAATCGCATCGTCATTTGTGGAAAAAAAACCCTGGAAATTGCAGATTTTAAAACTTCAATATCTTGAATTCCCGGACTCTATTTCGGACAAATTTTTTTTCAACTTTGGTGTTTTTCTGATAGAAACTCAGATATACAACCTGTTTCTACAAATTTTTCATAGAAATATACCGAAATTTTCTGGAATGTCGCGACCCTCTTTTTTCTTCTCTGAAAAAACAAATCTGCAAAAATACAAAATATTTGCTCACAATGTCTACCAAGGAAAGTGATATGATACCACTTGTTAAATACCTGAATAGATATGAATACAAAATCACCACAATATATATAGAAGAACAATATGAAAAATCTATTTTATTACTATCAAACCCTCAGGGTAGGGCAACACCATACAATGGATCCTATTATGGAAGGGATCCTCTCCTGTTCACTTGTTTCTTCGAGGGGGCATCCTCCTAATGAGCTTCAAATAGAAATACAATACTTTTCTTCATGTCCTCTTACATTTCTTGAACACCTTGATATAGTGCTACCATCACCTAAAAACATTCTAGAGGGGGAATCTTCTAGAAGTAGAACCTTCTAAGAAGTCCTCTAACTACTCATTTTTTATATTTAACTACCATAGTGGGCCTTATTTAATAATATAGTGGACCTAGTCCACCTTACATTGAATGTCCTCCACTATTATCATTATGGGCCCTCTGCTCCCCCACCCCCGCCCCCACTACCTCTCTAGTTACCTAACACCAATAGAGATATACTTCCTTGCCTGAATCCAACCAAGTCAACCAAGTGAGATTTCACCTCTCACCTCCAAGCTAATTTCAATGGAGAATGCAATCCATGGGCTCTAAAAGACACAATCTACAAAACAAAAGTGCTTGAAAGCGTGACTANGACCAAAATCTCCTCAAAGTCAGGGTATCCAAGAATACTACACGCTCCCCCCTATCACCTAGGTCTACGTCTAGACTTTACTAGTAAAATTTTAAACTCGAGGTACACATGCCTAACCAAGTATTACAATCATATACTCATTTACATGTAATCAAAAAAGAATTGCTAACTCCACCTCGAACTTTTCTTTAGAAACCTTCGCCTTGTCATCTTAGTGGGAAACCAAGTCCTCTTCCTCACACCGAAGCTCCCAACTATGAAAAACATCCTCTCACACTCCATGAGCTTGACCTCAAGATCATCACCATATCCATTGATATTTCTGCTACATCCAATGCCACCTTATACATCATTGTACCCCTCAGGTCCAGATAGAATACTTCGCTTGGGAAAACACGCATAGATACGAGGATGAAATTGCACACAAAATACCCTCTGTCTCATCTGTCAATTCTTGTCAATACCATGGCCATTGCTTTGACCAAGCCTCATAGCCTCTGATGCCCAAGTCTTCACCACCACTGATAGTAAGAGAAAAATCATTAGCACTTGTACCCACAAAACAAAAGGGAAATCCCAAGACTAGAAAGACCAATAATATCATGGGGTGACACATGGGTGGGTGAATAATATGCAATTAGTAAATAAATAAATTAGTATCATGCATGATATGAACAAATAGCAAGAGCTTCAAAGGCTATATAAAAAAGAAGATTGAGTTTGACAGCTCACCTTTTACTTGTTGGATGTTTTTCATAATGCTCATATTTTTCTTAGTGAGTTTGTGTTAAGTTTTATCTCAATATTTATATTTGTACTTTAGAGGTGGGAACCTCATATTCTCTAAAAACTCTACATAATTTGATTTACAAGTTTTGTTCTTTCTCTATACAAACCATTGCATCTTGGGCCCTAGGAAAAAGAGTACCATTTGGGAGTAGGTTGATGTTCAATTGTTAAGATAAGTATATATTTGGAAAAATGAAAATTCAAGATAACACTGGGGTAAAACTTGGAATTATAAAAAAATAAGGAAGGATATTCAACATCATAAAAAGGTATGGAAAAATGTATTTATAAATATGTAGCTTGTAATTTGAATTATTTTTTATTTTTATTTTTTTAATTGTGAATTAAATATTGCACAAGATAGTTATAAAACTTTAATATAGTTTAAAACATATATTTCAAGTTGGTTAAAGACCTTATATTTAATCATGACTTATAAGACTATTTTTAGGCAACCTTCTTAAATTTTCTCATAAAATAGAGACACTTTCTCCTTTCTTAAGCACATAAGTAGGCACGTGCATTTTTCCTTCATTAAGGGCATGCGTACAATCTATTTTCCTCAAGGAAACAAGTAGGTATGTCGTGTAGCATGTTTTTAAGCTCAAAACTTGGATTTTGAGGAGTTTTTAAGTGGTGAATTTTTTGGGTTTGGAGTTTTTAAGTGGGAATTTTTTAAGGGTTTTGTCCTTGAGAATGAGGAACTAATATATGTATGTTTGTTTAAGTAGTGTTTTATTAAGTGTGTTAAGACTTTTTATGATTGATTAATGTTTTATGATTGATTAATGGTTTATTATTTAATTAGGGATGATTTTAAGGATGGAAATTTATTTTAAAATGTAGAAACCTTTGCGAATATTACTAATCCTTCATATGCCAACTATAAATGTTTGGCGATTTTTTTGTAAAAATATTCAAATTTCTAAGGATTTAATATAGTTTTTATAAAATTTTGGCGATTTTTAAGGTTAAATAATTTTATCCTATATAATTTGGGTGAATCATTTTTAAAATAGTGAATCTCATTTTTGGAAAAACCATGGAAAATTAGCCCAAGAGCGAAATTTAGCGCCTAAAATCATCCATGCATTTAATCTAAAAGAAACCTCAAAGTAAATAAAATCTTGGGAATTAGTCATTTAGGTCTTGTAATTTATCTAGTTGAATAAGGTATTTGATTTTTACATGTTTAAATAAAGTCTACATGAATATTATTATTATGATGTAATCTCTTACCAAATTTAAAATGAATGATTGAAGGGTAGATATAATTGAGTAGATACATATGATTGAATTTCTTCATAACCTTGATTCATTAATCCAAATTGAACAACTAGTAAAAATGATATAGAACATTTTTATGTCACTTGAATACTTATTAGGTTTGAAGAAGAAATATATTATATGCATTCCTAATTGAATTGTGTTCATATGAATTAATCCTATAAGGAGGGACCTTCAACTAAAGGAATATCTTCAAGAAGAGTGCGAGAACAAGTCTCTTTTTAAACATTAAATACAAAATTGTATTTAAAAATTTATATGCAATTTGTAATTGAATTTAATGGGTTGAGTGATCTACGTATAAGGGTTAAAGGTTGATTGTATATGGTCATTTAAGAGAAAATTTGTTTTATTATTTAGAATGAGTTGTTATAAAAGAAAATTAAAGATTTTATATCAACAAAATATAAATTTATGTATTTAGTAAAATTGTTTCATTTTGCATGCATGCGAAAAATTAAATATAATAAATACATTCTTGAAATTTTAGCATTGAAAAATGATCAAATGCATTGATGTAATAGTGTAAATTAAAATTTATATTTTAAAAGCATCATAATTAATCATTATCAAATTGTGAAATTCTTAGTGCAAATATTTACTATATGTATATATGCATATTTTAGCATTGAAAAATTATCAAATACATTAATATAATAATATAAATTCAAGTTTATATTTCAAAAACATCATTATTAATATTACCAAATTGTGAAATGTTTAGTGAAAATATTTAATATACAATTTATAGTGCAAGCATTTACTATACATATTTATATATGCATATTCCCTTTTCTTATTTTAAAAGTTATTAGTTCTAGTGAGAAAAATTACAAACCCACTTAGTATCTTACATGCACACCCCTAAATACCCAATATACACATACTTCATACTTCAACTATGCATGAACACTACAACATCCTAATACACTTCTCATATGTCTATACACTCAACATCCAAATTCATGCACCAAAACTGCCAACTATCATTAAGATCATTAAACTTATGTGCCAGCAATAACACATGACATGTGAGGAGACAAAAAAGTATTTATAGAAGCAAACTATCTCCAACGAGTGATTGGAGACTCTTGTAACTAAAGTTATCACTATGTATTACATGTATAATACATAATGCAATGCATAGGATATAAAGTAGAGATCCTTTTTATTTTCTCGCTTAAAATTTTTCATAAAGCATTGTAAAGACAACATTTACATTCACATAAATATAATAAAAAATTTATTTTTTGTGTATTCATTATTTGTTTAAATTTGATTTTTTAAGAAAAATAATAAAGTAGTAAAAGTGTATGCCTCATCACATCAAGGTAAGTTAGAGATGTTACTTAGAAAAGGTTAATCTATATTACGTTCATATAAATATAATAAAAAAATTATTTTGTGTATTCATTATTTGTTTAAATTTGATTTTTT
This sequence comes from Picea sitchensis, assembly GCA_010110895.2. NCBI lineage: Eukaryota > Viridiplantae > Streptophyta > Pinopsida > Pinales > Pinaceae > Picea > Picea sitchensis. Next base: position 13,727 of record SNQJ01S0053740.1, read on the forward strand.
AAGAAAAATAATAAAATAGTAAAAGTGTATGCCTCATCACATCATGGTAAGTTAGAGATGTTATCTAGGGAAGGTTAATCTATATTGTTTTGTTGATGATAGTTGCCAAGTATATTAGGATAATATAGAGTTAAGAGACGATGCTTAAAAATAATAATTGAATGTTTAGACTCTTACACATAATAAATGATATAGTGTCAAAACGTTTAAATTTATATCATATTTTATTTAGAATAATTTATAGCTTATTAAATATGTTGTTGAATTTTTTTAATATATTGAATAATAAATTTAGAAATGAAAAAATAATTAAATTATATATTTCATAATAATAATAATGATTGTCAATTGGGTTTAACTTGAGTGGTCAAAAGGAAAAGTTGTTTACTCCCCTACATGTGTTTTCCCCATCTAGGTTCAATTCTCGCAAGTGACATATTGAGATCTTAATGAATATATTGTTGTAACGTCTGTTAGTGCTAGAAGATGCTCTCTAACTGCTGGGAGGGCATGCCTAGCACATGTTAGTTGTTGCAATGGTTGAGAAAAATGAATGGATTAGGTGGATCAAGAGGGATGAGAAGGCAAAAGTTTATGGAAGAAGAAATCATGCTCAAATTGTTATGAGGAAAATCTCTCTATGGCTAGGGGCAAACCACAACAAACGAAAATGACTGTAGAAATCAACTCTAATATCAAGCATGCTATATAAACAAATGTGTTATCAAGGCAAGATAAAGGCCTACCTCGCCGAGACGTTCAATGAAGTTCATTGTTGAGCACTCGACTCAAAGCAATACACCTGCAACTAGTCCTCAACAACCAAGAAACGCAAACATATGGTGATAATATATTATGTTATCACATTTAATAGCATAATCCATCAACATTCATAACAAATACGTCGATGGAATAACAATTCAAATATTCACAAGATATTAATCGGACGAGAAAAGAGTATTTATATTAAAATGTAATCAGGAGAACTGAATGAATTACAAACTTCTGTGTCAACATGGTTCAGAACCGAGAAACTAAGTTCCTTCTAGTTGGGTCTCCACCACTTCAATCCTCCACCAAAGGTAAGCTCATAGAAGAGAGACATTGAGGTTCTCAATCAAGTAGGGAAGAGCTTGGGGGCTGAACAATGTGTTTAAACTTAAAGGACAAAGGGATGCAGACTCAATATGAAGTGAATAATTTCTCTAGAGTAACTTTTTTCTCAAAGTTTAATTCTTCTCCTTTTTTCCATAGCTTGGATTTGGCCCATTTGTAACCTTCAAGTGTAACTGAAGGGTCAAGTTGGAATGTTTCCAGTATATGGAAGGTCAAGGATCATGGATCTCGTGATGTGACATGGAGACCCGACGCCATTTTTTAATTTTGGGCACAAATGTCAATGTACGCGGGTTGTAGTGGTGCAACCTGCGTATACACATGCTTCACTATAGGTATGGTGTGTATATGTGGAAAAATGATGTTTTTAGCTCTGGGATTTACAAAAAGGGACTTCAAGTTTGCATAGGGAAATGGAAAAAGGCCTTTTGTGCAAGTTTTCATAGGGTGAGACAAATCTTTCTATAACAGATGCCACCTAATGTGTGAGGTTGGAGGAGTATATGCGATGGATGAAATACATTATAAGACCCAGAAGTGGAGTAATGGGGACCCAGCTGGAAGAACTAGTTTCTCATTACAATCTGTATTGACTTTGCACACATGGATGCCAATTTGAATTACACTATCGATCCATGTCAAAATATACCAAACAATTGTCCATGGCCATGAATAGGAAATACAAAGGTGGCTACATGCCAAAGGCTATCACAGTCACGAACAAGGCCCAGTAAACCAGTCTCAAAATAAATCTGAAGTTATATGTATACCATGGAGTACAATCTGATCTCCCATGATCACTGAAGTCACATAGGTACTGTTCCAATGAAAGGTAGAAACAACTCAGGGAAGTTGTGACTATAATCTGATGTCTTCAAGTCTTTTACACAATCTGCCAAAGGTGCAAGTCTACATCGTGTGGATAAAGGAGTTGAGGTAGAACAAAATGAGACTTCATTTGATTACCGGTCATTAAGGTATACCGTTAACAAATGTGAGACAACCTACCAATGATGAAAGTAGGTATCAAGGCACCAAGGACATTCTTACAAGTGTGAATAAAGGAGTCGGGGTCGAACAATTGAAGAATCCATCGATCGGGATAAATTGATGTATTCCCAACTATGGATGGCGAGAGAACCTACCACTAATGACTATAAGCCTATAGGTACTCATAGGACTCTAAGTCTCATCTCCAAAATAGATGAGTTGAAGTCGATGGAAGGAGACCCGCTAAAAGGAGAGCATGAAGGCATCTCTCATTATTCAACATGAGGTGCAAAGCAGGAGCTTGATGATTTGGAGGAAAACAGATGAAGAACATGTTCACGAACCAATGACCCTGTGCATATTTCGCATGTGACAGATGAAAGTGGTACACGAAAAAGACCCTTTGAATAGCAGCCAATAAGAAAAGTTGTTGACAAAGGTGAGGAAACCACCAATAGGGCTAATGGAATCCAGGAAACTGCACAAATCCCAATGTGTGAATACATGTATTTTTGTTGAACATAAGGGAAACCACCCAGTCAGCGACTAATGATGAAATGTCGACTGATAGGTTCAAGGTTACCTACCAATGAGGAAAGTAGGACTAGGGTGCACAATAGGACTACAACTTCATGTGATTCTGAGATAGACTGAGTGTATGGTGGACATGTAAAGTCAAGAGTTCTAATGAATGGCTAACATAGGTTGATAGACATCCTTTGAACAAGGGCATGAGACATATGGAAGACTATGGAAACATAGACTCAATGATGAAAATTTGAGATGCAGGAGGAATCAATCAAACTCTCCATAGGGACTAGAAGAGTAACTAGTCGGGGGAGTAAACTATCTATAACGAGCTCAGCTTCCTAAGGTCATGCTAAACCCAAAATTTTGATGACAAGTGGATTCAAATATTTTGTGCTTTGTTAAAAGGAGACATGACTACTGCCAATATAAGATAATATTCCCTTCCTGCCCGTCTTTTTTTCATTTTTTCATATTCAAATGAATGTTATGATACAAAGGAGGAAACAAGTGTCGTAATTAAGAAAAACTAGTTTCAGCAGTGGAACATACCTATGCTCAATGCAAGGAGGTGCATGCGGGAGATGGACACTTGGGGGAATGTTTACTCCTGGGTATAGGGTGTCAAGCTACAAAGGATATAAACAAGGATCTGCTTGGTTGAGGATGCAAACTACTAAGGTGAATGACATATAACACAAAAGTGAGAACCGGAAATAGGCTCAATACTGCAAGCAAGGGCATGAGATGCAATTACAACTTAATGCCAAAAAATGTCATTTTTCGTAATCTTAGTCTACTTGGTTTGAAAAAGGGATAAACTTGCACCAAATAGACGTCCTTTCAAATACAATTTATGAGTGTGAAAGATACAATTTCACTTGGCAATCTTTTCTCTTTTTAAAAATGAGTCGGAAAAGATATTAACCAAGACTCACGATCTTTCAAATCTAATTAACGAGTGTTAAAGAGAAAAATTCACTCGACAATATTTTCTCTTTTTAGATGAGTCAGAAAAGAGCTTAACTCGGACTCATTGAGGGGTTTCTAGGAGACATGTCATGGGGGAGGCCAAGGTTCTCGTGTAGGATTTCTGTGAAAGGTCAGCAACTAACGAATAGATAACACAAGCCTGGTAAAACCCAAAGATCTCCAAGTCGAGGAGGATATAGTGCTAGCATAGTTTGCCTTCTCCATGATATATGGGATAACGTATCTTACTTGAAAGGGATAGGAAGAGGAATTGGATACCCCACAAGACCATCCCAGTCAAAGGGAATCTCTCTAGGACTTGGAGGGAGAGAACTCAGGAAGAGAAAAACTCTCTCTTGTTCATAAAGCGCAATATTATAAATTCTAATGACATGGTTGAAGGATGCATCACCCTCCAAAAGAAGCGTTGGATTGACTGGAGATTGCATCGGTACGACCATTTCTTCAACCATTGGTTGAATAGGATACGTGACAGCAAGGCCAGGAGACGCATCACCCTTAGAAATGGGAGCGTGGTGAGGTGATGATTGCATTGGCATGACTGTCGTGTCAATCAAAGGAGAAACAAAGTGTTTGGAAAGAAAAGATGTCTTAGAACCTGAAGGCCCCCTAGGTGAGGACCACGCTTCTCGTATCCCAGAAGTAGCAGGACACAAATGAGTAAGGTGATCTCCTTCGCAAATCCTACAAAGGAACTTGGGATTACGTCTTATGCATCTAGGCTTCTCATTCGTATGAATTCCACCAACATCATTCACAATGGTTGGCGATATGCTCTTAGCATGACTCGAAGAGGTTGGAGATGTGATGTCAGGAATACTTATGGCGACTGGAGTGATGCCCCCAGCATGACTTGCAACGACTATTTTTTGGTCTTCAACATGGCATGTAGAGGTTGTCGACCAATCCCCAACATGATTAGCAGAGGTTGGTGATGAAATTCTAGTATGACTTGCAGTGACTGGACTAGTGGTGGCGGTGGGTTGTGGCATTTGAGACCAAGGTTCCGGGAAAGATTGGTTTTGGGAAATTGCAGGCCAAGAAGGGTTCTGGTATACACCATGGCCTTATCCGACAGGATAGTATCCTCCTCTATACTGATCCATAAAGAGGTTTAAGGGCATTGACATCGAGGAAGCTTCTTGCAAAGAGAAAGTGACATGATTGGGGTTACTCATGTGAGGATATATGTTTCCCCTAAACGAGGAAACTTTGTGAAGGGGTTTGCCCATACTATAAAAATAACTTCCCCCCGGATGAAACACTAGAGGAAAGACGAAGGTCTTCCATGGGAAAAGTGTTCGTAGGAACTGACATAGTGGAAGAAGAAAGGTGGATGAAGTGTAATAAGTATAATGACTGCCCATTTGAGTACTTGCTCCTGGAAAAGTGGATTCATAGGAAGTAAGATTCCAACCTCCTACCGTAATATTTGTTTGAGGGATATGACTCCCACCAAACAGAGAGAGAGAATAAGGAAGAAAGACAGAGGGTGTCAAGTGTGAAGACATGTATGGAATACCATGAGAAAAATTATTAGAGACCCAAGGCATTGACTGAGTATCATAATTCTGCATACCATTATGAAACACAGATGGATTCATCCCCATGAAATGAGTGAATATCATCGGGGAGATAGCAGTAAATGAGGGTGCCAAAGGAACTCCACTGTCCATGATAATGAAAACTCGCGTCATAATATAAAATCCTAAGGTCAACTAATAATAAAAGAGCACACCAAAATAAAATCAAAAGGCCAATATGCATGCAAATAGGATAAAGTGGTTGAAAGGGGCCTCCCTCTCTAAAGTAGGTATGCCTCTTCCAAGAGGGGCATGAGACACCTTTTCTAAAGATCGAAGGTATCATAATCAATTATAAGGGCCCTCATGGGCTTAACAACCAGTCAGTCTGATCCCCCCGGAGAGGTAATCCTACATAAAGGTTGTGTGCTATCCGACCCTTATCTAACCCAAGGTACCTGCAGAATAACCCCTGCAAGTAACCTATGTGGTACCTAAGTCAAGAAACTAAGCAATCATGATATAGCCTATGCACAGGAGAATAGTCGTAAGTTAGGTCCACCGTATGGGAAGGGTAACAAATCCTAAAACCTTGAAAGCACCACCTACCATAGAGGTAAGGGTACTGGCAAGATCCCCATATACGAATAGATCCCTAGAAATATATCTGACGCTAAGAAGGTATTGGGGGGATATCCCTTCAACCAACCTCACGTAACCTCATGCTTAACTCTAGTGTAAGAGGAGCCTCCTGATATTACTGATTATACAATGGATTTCTCCACTCCTTTAGTTAGACACATATGTTGATTTAATAGCCTTGGATATGTTTATTGACAAAATCCTATTCCAAGGCATTAAATCCTAAGCTAGTTTGTGCACCCTAGAAAAATAAAATCGTTACTAATCAATTTTAAATTATAGTGTTACTTTTAGTGTCCTTTCTTACTCAAAAAGGTGTGGTTGTGAAACTAGTGATGTTATGACTCAACAAGTAAAATAAATGAATATGAATACAATGCAAAGTCCTAACTTCAATTCCCAATAAATGATATGCTTTTCAAAATGAAATCCTCAATTCAGTTCTGCAATTCTAAATAAAATGCAATCTTTCTTTACATGTACTAAGATATACGATAAAGAATCAAAATGCCAACAATGTAAAATGCCTAATATTTTTGTATTTTCAATATAAGAGAATGAAAATGAAAGGACTGAACAACATCTTGATATAAAAACTCTATTGTGTGTAAACAGAGAAAAACCAAGTAGGATATCAAGAAGAAAAACACCCAGCCCAAGATGCAAGGACAATCAAATGAAAAGGATTATGAGAAAGGGACCGCCCAAAAATTCAACCAAAGAAAGGTTTCTCGTCATTCCATAGACACTTAATAGTCATAACAGAGACCCAAAAAGACTCAAGAATCATCAAAAACTACCCAACAACCATCAAACCCAACAACCAAGAAACAAAGGGTGATGTACATGACTGTTCAGGATAAAAGCATGTATATACGCTTCTTGTAGAAGGACAACACACATATGTATGCGATTTTCAGGAAACAAAACCCACGTATATGTGTTAAAACATAGTGAGGCTAAGGAGAAGGATAAGAAACTCAAACTTAGAGTGAACAGAGGCTATCAAGCAATCATACGACAAGAAACTCCATATAAACGATATCAATCTAAGGAAAAAACACTCCAAACCCCGAAAAAGAAGATTATTTCCCCAGTATGGTCATCAATTCTGTTACGAGGAAAATCTCTCTATGTCTAGGGGAAAACCACAACAGATGGAAATGACTACAGAAATAAACTCTAATCTCAAGTATGATATATAAAAAAATATGCTAGCAAGACAAGATAAAAGATCTACCTCATCCAGATGTTCGATGAAGTCCACTGTTGAGCACTCGACTCAAAGAAATACACCTGCAACTAGTCCTTAATAACCAAGAAACACAAGCATATGGTGATAATATATGATGGTAGGACATTTAATAGAATAATCCATCAACATTCATAACAAATACGCCCATGGAATAACAATTCAAATATTCGCAAGATATTAATTGGACGAGAAAAGTGTATTTCTATTAAAATGTAATCAGTAGAAGTGAATGAATTACAAACTTCCATGTCGGCATGGTTTGGAACTGAGAAACTAATTTCCTTCCAACTGGGCCTCGACCACTTCAATCCTCGACCAAAGTCAAGCTCATATAAGAGAGACAATGAGGTTCTCAATCAAGTAGGGAAGAGCTTGGGGGCTGAACAATGTGTTCAAACTTAAAGGACAAACGGATGCAGACTCAATATGAAGTGAATAATTTCTCCATATTATCTTTGCTCTCAAAGTTGAATTATTTTCCTCTTTTCCATAGCTTGGATTTGGCCCATTTGTAACCTTCAAGTGGAACTGAAGGGTCGAGTCAAAATGTTTCAAGTATATGGAAGGTCAAGGATCATGGATCTCGTGACGTGACATGGAAACCCAACACCATTTTTTAATTTTGGGAACAAATCCTGATGTATGCGGGATGTAGTGGTGCAACTTGCGTATACACATGTTGCACTATAGGTAGGGCATGTATATGTGGAAAAATAATGTTTTTAGCTCTGAGATTTACAAAAAGGTACTTCAAGTCTACATAGGGAAATGGAGAAAGGCCTTGTATGAAAGTTTGCATAGGGTGAGGAAAATCTTGCTATAACACAAATCCAACTACAAGAATAACATCTCATAGGTCAAAGGCAAGTTCATGGAAAGTAGATAGTTGTAAAGATAGCATGAAATGGAAGAAGATGACACTTAAATGAATATATAGACCCTGCAACCTACTCATCTTCATACATTCACAGAGAAGATATTCATATCAAATGTCATTTTGATCTGAATCATAATATCTGAAAACAAATGATACTTTGCAGGAAATAAACAACAAAAATTTTGTTGTTATTAAATCTAAAACTGTATAATGATTAGTGCATCACAAAAAAAATATTTGAAAACATATAATACGAAGGAAAGCTAATATGGAAAATAAACACAGGTAGACTATTCATTAACTTGATGCTTTGAGCATGATAATGCAGAAATTAAATACAATATAGTTTTACATAAATCATCATAGACTCAGACCTATGCTCCTACATCTCTCGAACCCCCCAGGATTTACCCTCTCCCATTACATTGAAAAACATAGTTTAAATAAGAAATACAAAATCCAATCTTTTACAAGCTTTGTGGAACCAATATCTAACAATGAGCTAAAAATAAATAAGATCTCGAATAATTTTCAATAAATTTGGAACTGCTGGAAACACGTCCCCATTGGATGAAATCTGTTGACTGGCATCTTCTTATTGATTGTTGACTGAAGAATGGGATCAATTATATATCATCCAATATACTCTACCCCAAAATCTCTAGGTTTACTCTTGAATATGGAATAAATCCCTCAAGGTATGGAATGATAATTCTCTTCCTAGAAAGTAGTAGTTGATAGCGCATCTAGATAATATTTTTTCCTTGAAATTTGGGATCAATTTCTTCCACATGTAAAAATAATTTGATGAAGGTTTCGACCCCTTAATCTTGCTTGAAACTTGAAACTTGATGGGTGTTTTCATGCTTGGACACGATTTTTGGTGATGGTTCAATATTTCTCGACACCTGGACAACATGACTTTGATGCTTGATTACTTGGTATATCTTTGGAATTCAAAGTGTGTTCCCTTAGCACTATTGTCCGATAAGTATACTTGGCATTTTCCTCTGCTGACAATGATAGACATTATCCCAATGCTTGTGGGGTTATCTTGACAGTCAGCTCACACTCAAGCAGTTGGTGTTAGCTTCTAGATGATAGTCACCCTGGCATTCACAAAACTTAACTTGACACCTAACAGTTAATTGAGAGCATGAATTTGACAGTCAAACATTCTATTGTTAGGTGTTATCTTGCACATTCAACATTAAACAAATTATTTTAAATGTTTAATACATGGGAATAGATCCCACACACAACAATAAATCATCCTCTCCATTGATTATATTCCCAGGAATCTCTATTCGTTTTCGACGCATTGAGCACTACCATACAATCTCTCTTCATGGGCTCTGTCGTTGGTGCCTTGTGTATTGATGCTTCCCTTGATGCTTTGTCTCTTGGAATTTACACTTGATCTTGGGTGCTATATGTCGAATTAGAGATTGGTCCTCAAGGCTAATGTAATTTGTTTGTTTTTCGATAAAAATATTTCAAAACCCTATTAAAATAAAAACATTATAATTCTAAATATAGCCCAAGAGGTGATATATTTTACAAAATTTCTTTTTTTTAACAAAAAAACATAGAAATTTGTTGCATGTAGGCACTAACACCAAGATTAAAGCATTGTTTTCATAGTTGTGCTACAAAAATTCCCTGCTTTTGGTAGCGTGCTTGTCTTTTTCACATACATTGCTGAAACTTGGTATAAAATTTAACATTTTAAGCCTGAATAGTTGGGTACTAACAATGGCTCCAACTGGGGATGGTATCCTCCCTGTGAGGCGCCACCGAAAACAAGACCATATTCCTTCAATTCCATTCTTCGTAGTTTTGAACGCTGCAACCTGCTTTGAAACTACACTTGCAAAACCCAAACTGCTCCTACCAACTAAAATAAACCATACCAGTGCTTTCTTTCCATTGGGCTATGGAGTCTTATTCATTTATAGTCTACACTCCAAATCAAACTGAATCTAAAAACTAAATGCTCAAATTGTGAGATTATTTAGTACACCTCCTACTCCTAGCTAACTGAATTCAAGCTGACCATGTATATAAAAATTTCCAATGTAGCCATTCAAGCAATTAATATACTAACCAGATTTCTTGAACATGTTTTGACAAAATAAAATTTTTACAATGAAACGAAAACTCATTCTAAAATGGAACCCCACACTTAAATTAAAGCCATGACATATGATTGAAACTAATAAAATCCTCTAAATATGTATCCATAGGATCGTAGGAATCATGGAAAGTTACATCTTCCTGTTGTTTAAGATAAAAGGGTTGCTCTTCTCCACTACTGATTTTTTCTATTTTTGACTTAGGAATAACAACCAGAGACTCGTGGATATTTGGAATGGAAATATGATCCTAACAAAAGAATTTGATGATTTCTTCAAATTCTACATAATGAGAGCCGCATACCATTTTTCTTCTATGAGCTATGCATATTGATATAGAAATCTGCTTCTCGAAACCAGGCTTTGACCCTAAAAAATAATTGTCATACACAAGATTTGATTCTTCATGGACAATGGATTCAATTTTCTAATGAAATTGTTGGTCAAAATACTTCACAACACGAGCTTTCAGGTCTTCTAAATCATCATCATATTTATCATAAACTAGAGAACTTTGAAACATATCTAATGATGATGGCAATTTATGTTTATCAACAGTGTGATCTTCAAGATGGTTTAAAAAAAACGTTTCTTCACTAAGAAATTGGTTTTCACAAATATTTGCAGCAACAAACTCTTCATGATCATGACCACTTGAATTACCATTATAAGAAACATCTTGACAACTGTCAAATTCATCCCAAGATTCATTCTCTTCACATATATCTTTATGAATTTCATCACTAAAACTGTCCCAATCATGATTGCTAAGATATTTTTTAAATTCAATTTTCTCACAACAATCTTTGAAAAGGAGTTCAACATGATAAATTCTCTTACAATATGAATGAAACATAGCATGAAAATCCTTTAGTGAATAAATTCTAGAGATAGGAAGATATTGGTACCATGTTCTTGCATCTCCTTCTAAGGAGTACATAAACATCTTCAAAAATACATCTTCGTGATGAATATCAAGTTGGTCCATGTATTTATGAAAATCAATCGAGTGTTGTGCGGGGTGATCATGATCATATCCTCTGAACCTTGGAAGGTAGTCTCTCCATTCATCCACAATAGGCACATCATTTGGAAAACTAGGAACATCAACAAAATTAAAAGGAGCAAACCTCACAGCTAATATAGCATTCATCTGAGCATCTGATGATTTTGACATCCTAGATCAATGGATTTTCTGGTGGATTGTTTCTTCATGGAGTCATAGGGTGAATGATGCAGTCACATTCAATTTCTAACTCTTTTTCACCATCAGGAGCTAGTGTTGATCATTGTCGTTATCTCAGGGAAGATCTTCAATTTCATCCCTGAAAACGACGCCAAAAGATGTTAGTGATAGAATATTATCTTTGATTGTTGAGAGGGAATGACTAACACATCTTAGTTGTTGCAATGATTGAGAAAAATGAATGGATCAGGTGGATCAAGAGGGATGAGAAGGGCATAGTTTTTGGCATCATAAATCAAGCTTAAATCCAACTAGAAGGGTAGCATCTCATAGGTCAAAGGCAAGTTGATGGACAATAGATAGTTGGAAAGATAACATGAAATGGAATAAGGTGACACTTAAATTAATATATAGTCCCTACAATCAGCTCATCCTTGTACATTCACGAAGAAGATATTCATATCAAAATGTCATTTTGATATGAATCATAATATCTAAGAAAAGATCATAGTTTGTTGGAAATAAACAACATAATTTTTTATGTTATTAAATATAAAACTATACAATGATTAGCGCATCAAAAAAACCATCTTTGAAAAGAGATAAGACGAAAGAAATCTAATATGGAAATTAAAAATAGGTAGATTGTTCATTAACTTGAATCTCTGAGCATGATAATGCGGAAATTAAATACAATATAGTTTTACATAAATTATCAAAGACTCGGACCTCTAATCCTACAACTGGCAAACCCCCAAGATTACCCATCTCTTGTTACATTGCAAAACATGGTTTAAATAGGAAATACAAAGTCCAATATGTTACAATCTTTTTGGAACCAATATTTGACAATAACCTAAAAAAAAAATAAGATCTTGAATAATTTGCATTAAATATGGAACTGTTGGAAACACATCCCCCTTGGATGAAATCTGTTGACTGTCATCTGCTTATTGATTGTTGACTAAAGAATAGGCTCAATAATCTATTATCCAATACACTCTGCCCCCAAATCTTGATGTTTACTCTTGAATATGGAATAAATCCCTCAAGATCTGGAATGATAATTCTCTACCTAGAAAGTAGTAGTTGGTAGCTCATTTAGATAATATTTTTTTCCTTGAAATATGGGATCAATTTCTTCCATATCTAAAAATAATTTGATGAATATTTCAACCCCTTAATATTTCTTGAAAATTGAAACTCGTTGGGCATTTTCTTCCTTGGGCATTCTTATTGATGATGGTTCAATAGTTCTTGACACTTGGACAACATGAATGTGATGCTTGATTGTTTGGTAAACATTTTTCATTCAAAGTGTGCACCCTTAGCACTGTTGTCTGATAATACACTTGGCATTTTCCTCTGCTGGAAATGATAGACATTATCCCAACACTTGCGGGGTTAGCTTGGCGTTCATCTCACACTCAAGTAGTTGGTGCTAGATTCTAGATGAGCAGTCACCTGGCATTCACAAACCTTAACTTGACACCTAACATTTAATTCAGAGAATGAATTTGACAGTCAAATGTTCTATTGTTAGGTGCTATCTTGGACATTCAGTATTAAAAAAATATTTTTAAATTTTTAATATATGGGAATACATCCCACACACAGTAAGAAATCATTCTTTCCATTTATTATATGCCCACACAAATTTATTGGTTGTTGACGTATTGAGCACTACCATACAATATATCTTTGTGGGCTTTGTCATTGGCGCCTTGTGTATGGGTTATTCGCTCGATGCTTTTTCTTTTAGAATTTACACTTGATCTCATGTGTTATATGTGGAATTAGAGATTGGTCCTCGAGGCCAATATAATTTGTATGTTTTTCGATAAAAATATTTTAAATCCCTATTAAAATAAAAATAAAAATCATAATTTTGAATATAGACCAAGAGGCAATATATTTGACAAAATTTCTAAATTTTTACAAAAAAACATAGAAATTTGTCGCATGTAGGCACTAACACTAAGATTTAATCATTTTTGTCACAAGTTGAAAAACTAGTGATGACATGCTCAACAATAAGGTGCGCTGCAAAAATTCCCTACTTCTAGTAGCGTGCTTGTCTTTGTCACATG
>SNQJ01S0053740.1:30703-72177 GCA_010110895.2 Picea sitchensis
CCGTGGGTGAGGAGAAGATGTCTTTGTATTCTTCCACGACCTTATCAACTTTCTTCTGCAGCATGGAGCATTCAACCAGAAAGGCCATGGATGTGGTTGTAACCTTTCGCTCACTTTGAGAGTGAATCACGAAGAAGGAAAAATTCTCGGTTTGCGAGATGAACTTCTTGCATTTCTTGGAAAATATCAAGTAAATGGAAATAGGAGGGACTACCTCATGTATCCTGTAAAATTTCTTGTCCAAAGTAATAATAACACTAAGAGGCCTAGACTCATATACAACATGATGTTTCCATAAATAAGTTTGTCCCAAAAAAACATCAGAAACTTCAAAGGGGGTAACATCACACAATACCTCATCTTTGAAGGGCTTGATGCCATACGACAGGCGACATTGTTGGCTGACACAAAGATCACTTCTTTGGTGGAGCCATCCGATGGTGTATGGATGCAGGTGTGACTTTGTCGGTAGGCCCAACTGCTTGACAACCTTCGCAGATATGAGGTTATTTTGGATATCGCTATCAACGATGAAGTGTAGTAGAGTACGCTTCACCCACATCTTTGAATGAAAGAGGCAACCACCTTCCTCTGGCTCATCAAGTTCATTGGGATGGATCTTGGTGGTAGAAACGATGGCATTAGGTTCTGCATCAATAACATGTCTCTCATTTTATGGTTTTGAATCTGAGTAGGAACAAGCATATGATTCAGAGGATTTCACCTCCACCATGAATGACTTCTTTGAGCGACAATAAACAATGTTATACCAGGAGCTCCTATGGAAGTCATACCACTTCCCAGTGTCTTTGTTCATCTTTCCATTGTCCTTCTTTATTTTCAGCTTAGACTAGTTTTCCTAAGGCTATCCATATTTTCTATTCCCTTTGTTTTGTGGGTTGGGGTTTCCCTTGCCCTGCTTCTGTTGTGAGGATTTCCCAGACCCAAACTATCATGTCTTTTTCTTAAGCTTCTACTCGATTTTGACAGCATATCGATAGGCCACGCCCAAGGACGAGATATCAAGAAACTACATTTTTGTTTGGATATATATATGAATACCTCCACAGTACTTGAGAATCAGATGTCTCTCAGAATATTTGATACCCATATTGGTGTACAAGGTATGGAAGATACTTGTGAAATATGGCACTATTTGGTCCCTTTCCTTCCGCAGTGTGGTCCATCTTGTATACAGGTCGTCATAACTTCCCACAGGGTAGTATTGTTTCTTAGTATCATCGCTAAAGGACTCCCAAGTGAGTGCGACTATAAATAATGAGGGTTCCTTTGTTTCCTTTTTCTCATAGAAAGTCTCCCAACAATCCTTGACATGGGGGATGTCTTTGAGGAGTGAAAATGTAATATTTTCTCTATTGGAAAAGTTATGGACATAAAAAATACCCTTCTAGCAGATTCAACTATTTTTCTATAGCATCTGCATCTATCTGAATTTAAAATATAGGAATACCAAAGTTTATCTTTACCTTGAAAGGGGTGGTGCCTCCACTCGAGGAATATGCGTCTCCTTTTGGTAGTCGTCGAAGAATTTGCACAAAACTATCCATCATTGCGTTCCTCTATTGTGTGAGGGCTTCCTCAAGAAACAATTTGAAAGGATCTCCTATCTCCTCATCTTTCGTTTCTCCTGCCATGGAAGGTCACTTGGGCGTGTGAGAGCCCTTGTCCTCAAAAGAAACAAGCTTGAGACCCAACTCTTTGTACCATGACCTCGTTTGGGACATGCATTAAGAACAATAAGGAGAAGACCACTTTGATACCACTGATCCTAATTTTATGATTAGAACAAAATAAATGCAGACCTATTTTATTAACACATAGATACAATGAAACATAACAGAGAAATAGTAAAACTTGGTTTCTATTCAATAAGGAAATATGTTGAAACTGTAAAATGCAGATTGAAACAAGCTTTCTATAATGGTGGTGGCTTATCTCTAAGAAGAGATGTGACGGTTTCACTCATTCACAAGAAGATGAGTAAAATGAAGCTCCGATGGCCTTTTTACATTAAACATGAATTCCAAAATCCTATACATCCAAAAACCTAACCCTAGGAAATGAAGCGACGAAATTCATGTGGGCCCCGTTGGGGTAAGTTGGTACATCAACTTCCAGTGACATAACTTTTGCATACGATCTCCGTTTTAGGCACACAATATCCCGTTGGAAAGGTCTATCCAAGGAATACACATTATGTGGTCACACTAACTCTATTTATAGTGTGACTGTGGCGGGCCCAAAAAATGTTGTTTAGGGCCTCAAAACAACCCCAGAAGTTTGGGGCCCGAAAAGCTAGAAAAATCCTGTAGAGATGAAAAGTGGAACCGCAAAGATGACATCTTATGTGAGCTAGTTGGAATAGGTGGGTGGACACTAATATAAACCTATATCATAGGGGTGAGTAAATTAGCATGAGCTCAATTAGTACTTTTAATCACAATATAAATCCTCCAATAAATATCATGAGCATTCAAAACACCATAATTCAATGCATAGACGTCACATAAGCATAGTACACCAGAATTTTACGTGAAAACCCAATGCGGAAGAAAACCACATAATAATTTTCTTATTTATCAAAGAATACATTCATTGGAAGCACCAACTTCCTATTTCTCCAGCTACACCTAGAAGGAGGCTCCAACCCCCTATTTACAAGCTACAACCTGAAGGAAGCTCCAAATACCTAATTTACCGACTCCAACTAGAAGGAAGACACAACCCCCTTTCCTTGCCCCATCAAACTACCCTGAAATATAAATGTAGACCAATATGTCACTACCTCTATCGTTGTAATGGATAACATGTTGTTGTTTTTGTTTCTGATACTTTTGTTGTTTCTAATGATTTCAATATCTCATCAAGATTTCAACCACACATACCTCATACCAAGATTCACAAGTGAGTTCTCCAAATCAAATGCTTATGAATCACTACGACATATTTGTTCTTGATTTATTCATAATACTCACCCTAACCTACACAGGAATACATAGCTTCAAATTGTAGTTGATCTGAGTTTAAGATCCCTAATCTTCAACAACTTTCCTTCATAGGTTTGTGACCCATACACTTCATGTTCGTGGACCTCTTCTCTTTTCCTCACTGTAGCTCGTGGATTACCTCAGAGACACTGCCACTATAACTTTTCTTCCATACACTCAGCTCTCTTCCATACACTCAGCTCCTGTAAAGTTCTCATTTCGCTGAACTTTGTTGCCTTCGTCTCACTTCTTTAGATATGCGAATCTATATTCACCCACTGATATTCAATTGACTCTTCTTTGTATATATGTGTTTCCAATGAGGATCTCATTA
Source organism: Picea sitchensis (assembly GCA_010110895.2). Classification (NCBI taxonomy): domain Eukaryota; kingdom Viridiplantae; phylum Streptophyta; class Pinopsida; order Pinales; family Pinaceae; genus Picea; species Picea sitchensis. The sequence goes on from SNQJ01S0053740.1 coordinate 34,046, forward strand.
AAAAATGCAGGGATTTTCACGAGTCATAAATTTTGACTCAATTATCCGATTGGGATGAAAATTTACAGGGAATTGCATATCTAAAAGTTCATTGATGTGCCGATATGATGCATTAGATCAAAATCCATTTTGACACTTTTCGGGAGCCAAATTCCTTCATATGATCCCTCAAATTCGAGTTTTTGTGTTTTTGCAAGTTTTTTATTTTTATTTTTAATTATCAATTATCTCTTCATTTATGCATGTAATTAGAAAATTGAGTTGATGAATAGTGTCACTCTAGTTATCTCTTAGTTATTGGTCAGTTTTAGATTCATTCAAGAATTTTCTAAAATCAGCTGGGTTTTTTTTCGAGAATTTACCTTTTTCCTAATTTAGGGCCAACTCATAATGTCTTGTTAACTTCTATTTATAGTTACTTTAACATGAAACTGAAATGCATCTTGCTAACTTCTGTTTATAGCTACTTTACATTGACATGAAATTTGTTAACTTCGGTTCAAGGGTTGACATCAATGACAACCAATCTTTCAACAATTCAATGACAACCAAATTTTCAACAACTAATATCTCAACATGTACAGGTAAGGGATGGTATAGAATTTGCTTCTTATTAATGGGATTGATGGTACAAAAATGTATACATCCTCTGATATATTGTGATACATCTTCTTTCATTCTGGGCCAGTACACATATCTCTATAAATTGGCAATGGTCTTCCCAACACCAAAATGTCATGCAACCTTAGAGGTGTGAGATTCTCTGATAAGATACAATCATCCACCTTTAGGGACATAGAGATTGTCGATATTGTATAGTAAACCATTATGGAAATGATATTCTTCCTTGTCGTAACCTTATTCTATATGATTTTTTCTTTGTAGATGTTTAAACACCTCCTTGAACTCCTCATCTTATATTCATCCCTCTATGTATGCATCACGTGTAAAACGATCCATGTGCATCCTAGTTACCAAGGCTATAATATTGGATGTGGGTGGCCTTTAAAGCATGTCCACCAAATTGTTCATGCCACCCTTATTATACTTTATGAATAGATGAAATTGTTGTGAGAACCCCATCCATTTGTAGTTCCTAGTTGGTCCTCCAAATACTAGAGCAGATGGTGATCTGTGTGGATGATGGTCTCCTTACCCATTAGATAGTGCTTCCACTTTTTAAAAACTTGTACCAAGGCATAGAGCTCCTTGTCATAGGTATGGTAGTTGAGAACTTCCCCATGAAATACTTCAAAATGATAACATATAAGCCTCCCTCCTTGCATCAAAATTGTTCCCATGGCATACCCACTTGCATATGTCTCCACTTCAAAGGGCTTCTAAAAGTTTGGTAGTACAAGAATTGGTGCTTGAATGATATTTATTTTCATATCATTGAAAGCCTTATGTTGATTCTTCCCCACTAGAAACTCTTACCACTCATTGTTATGGTGTGGAGTGGTGCAACTACTATTGAAAATTAAGATATGAATTTATACAAGTATTGGGTTGCCCCAACAAAGCTCCTAACTTATGTTCAATTTGTAGAAACTGGACATTTCATGACGACCTCCATATTTGTGGGATATATATTGAGCTCCCCTCCACCGATAACATACCCCAAATACACCAAAGACTGCTGAGAAAACTCACATTTCTTGAGGTTAGCTAATAGTTGGTGCTTCTTTAAGGTCTCTAACACCTACACATAAGATGTGAGATGTGGTCCTCCCAGGTAGCACTATAAAACAATATATCATCCAAATAAAAAATAACAAATGAATCTAGATAAGGGCATAAAACATCATCCATTAGTCTCATAAATATATCTTATGCATTGCATAAACCGAATGGCATAACCAACCACTCATACAAAACTTGCCTTTTCTTGAAGGAGATCTTCCAAGTGTCTTCTTCTTTAACTCATACCTGGTGATATCTTGATTTCAAATCTGGCTTGGTGCAGTACTTTTCATGTTATAGTTGGTCTAACAAACCATCGATCATTGGGAGAGGGTATTGATTATTCAATGTAATTGTGTTCAATGCCCTATAATCGATACATATTCTCCAAGTCCCATACTTCTTGGGAACAATAATGATGGGTGACCCACAAGGTGAGGTGCTTTTCTGAATCATGCCCTATTCCAACAACTGTTGCAACTAATTATTTACTTCATTTTCTTGTAGAACCCACTGTTTATACATCCCAATAGTTTTCAAGGGGGAGTCTGACAATAATTGGATTTCATGTTCCACTCCCTTATTGGGTGGTATCCCTTTAGGCTCATGGAACACTCCTTTATATTCCTTTATAAAATCCTCTAGCTAGTGTTTCTTCTCTTTAGTACACCCTTCCATGGATGTATTTACTTTTAATGACTCTCCACCAAACTGATTTTCTCTTAGTAAAATTAAAACATATTTCTTGATAGAACTAATCAATTTCTTAGCTTTATTGGCACTTACCAGTGAATTTTTTTATTTTCATTTGTGTGCTTTGATGATGAAGGAATTCCTGTAATTGATGAGGCGGTACTAATTAGATATCCACATGAAGATAACATCCCTCATATACATGTAGGGGCTTCCAAAAACTACTACACATAAATCCAGTGGTAATAAATCCAATTCTACTTCAACTATAAAATCAACACTTAAAACAAATTTAATCTTACACTATTTTGTTACCTTGATCTCTACATCCTTGTTTACCCATCCTAATGGATATTGGCTATGGTGAACCAACATGGTTCACTATGTAAATATCCAAAATACTTGGAATATAGATATATCCATATAGGACAATAATATATAATAAATAATAATTGTATATGGAAATATGAGATGATTACAATGAGAATGAGGGCCCGTTTATGTATCTTCATAGGGGTGCCATTTCATGAATAGACATGTCCTTTAGATAAGACATGACTTTTGATTTATAATGTTTTTAATTATTATTAATTATATCTATTTCTATATATATTGTGTTCATAACATTGTCTAGGATGATCATGAGCTTCCAATACAATATTGCTGACCAAATCCACTAATATGAGATTATCTTGTGAACTGGATTCGAACATAGCATCTATCTTGGTCTTCTTGACCTAAATATTGATGTGGAAGAGCTTTACCATCTCCTTCTCTTCCTAGCAATGAAGGATAATTCACCTCCTTTTGCACAGTGGTGCAAACAATCTCTTCATCCACATCCAAGATACTTTCAACCTAATTTCTTGAATATGTGGCTAGAAGGGTTTTTTTCTTTTTTTCTTTTGTCCTTCTTGTGGTTCTTTAGGTTCAAATCTAGATGTAGTTTCCAACATTTTTCCTCAGTGTTTCCATGAATGTTGCAATGATTTCAATGGTTTCTAGGGTATTTTCACTGATGTGTAGTGGTTTTTGTATTTTTATCTTCCCCCCTTTCCATTTCTTCTTCCCCTCCTTGGAAGCTTCCTAGTTATCTTTTTGCTTAGAACCACTTGGTTGCCCCTTATGTTGGCCTATGTTTTCCGGATACTATTCCTGTACACATTCCTAGTACACTATCCTTGGCTTGAAAAGCATCATGTGATTTCATAGATGACTGTGTAAACCCCCAAGATAGTTAAGGAGTACATATAGGTTCATGGGATATATACCCAACATGATGGACATATTCTTGAACTCAGTTGTCTACTCCTATACATTATGCCCCTACCTATGCATGAAGTAGTTCCACCGTATGTATTGGTCCTCTACTTACCCGATAGGGTAGAATTGGGACTTGATGAGGGTTTTGAAATCATCCCAATTAATTACTAGTGGATCACCCTCCACCTTAAGTGTCTCTATGTGACTTTCCCACCAAGTGAAGGCATGGCCTTCTAACTTCAATCTAGCAAATGAAATATTGTGCTCTTCATCTATGTGGTGAATGCTAAAATAAACTTATAGTTGTTGCAACCAACGATTCAGTTTTAATGCATCGATCTCACGTTGGTATGGATTTATGTCCAGTTTCACTTCCTTCTTGAATGAGGGGACACCTTGAATGATTTAATCCTCAAGAGGGATAGAACCCAAGCCCATGTGTGGCGTGTTGTTTTTTTCTCCTGTTGCCTTACACCTTAGGTGCATGAGAGAGTTTCCTTCTAGCATAATCATTTTATTTTTGGAGGGTGAAACCACTCAGGAACACCTTTAATCCTAAGGAGGAAGGGCACATGTGACATTGATGACACTATTGAGGGTATACATTAATTTTATTCATTCCCTAAAGGATAACACATTTTGATGCCGCATGGGATTGTGAAGGGTTATCGACACTCAAATTCGTATGCTCTTTCTTGGATTCTTTATGTGACTCATTTCCTGAGTCTTCTTGATCTCCTAATTTCCCCTCCAATCTAATCTATGATTTATAGACTCCATCATCTCCAAACGGTCCAAGATTTCTTGCTAGAGCCACCATGAGGAGGTTCATATAATGATTGATGTCGGAAACTTGCACTTTCAACCTCTTAAATCTCTCTTTCATTGGATCTTGAGGATTGTTATGAATAAAATCATCCACCATGGTTAGGGTTTTTGTGACTTCTCTTTAAGTTGATTCCAGGATCCTGCAACTTCCCACAAATCCCAAAAGAAAACCTCACTCTGATACCAATATGATCTATGAATTGTCCTGGATATTCGACTGGAACAACTCATCACAATATATTTGATAAATAAAACTAAAATCTACACTATGAAGGTTCAATTACTTTAAATTCCAAAATATTTAGTTATTGATTTTCTACTTATGCATGAAACACAAAAAATGTGGAAAATAGAGAAAAATAAAATACAATCACACACCATGCAAAAAATAGTACAAATATTTCTCTAGGAAACCTTATGGTAGAAAACCCTGCTAGAAGACGAGGATGCTCTACTCTCTTTTCTCAGGTATGGAAATAATGAAAGTACAAAGAAGAAAACACTCTCTATGGAGTTACTTGAGACTTGTGGCATGTTAGGATACTATAGAACAACAAACCCTTCTGTTATGCTCTTTAATTTCCCACTACTAGTTGTTCTTCTTTGTTTTGTAACAAAATACAATAACATAGAATGGAACCCCTTCACCTCCTAGCGGCCTGATATTTAGGATACCTCGATATCCATCTCTTTGACCTGATTCCTGTGGTACCTATCATTTTTAATACAAAATTTTTAGTGGACCCTACCCCTTTCCTGACACCCATATTTGGCCCCTATCCCATTGGATTCCCCTCTTCGCCCTAATTATTGTGGTACCTATCAGTTTCCACCATTCTTATCAGTGGTCCCACCCACCCCTCTCAACACCCTTATTCACACCCTACCCCCATTTTCCTAACCATTTTTCTAAATGGCCACTACCTGCGCCCAATAACTCAATGCATTGGTTGTTGACAACCTCCAGAACAAGGAGGACATCAAGAATATCAATGCCAACATTAGCTCGCTCAATTCCTCTATTAAAATCCTCCAAGACCAATGTTCCCACATCAAAGACATCAAATCCACACTTGACCAATTGATGGGTAGTTCCCTAAATCATTCATCTTATGAACAACCATCCTATCAAGAAGACCATGACTCTTCCCATTACCAAGGTCCTCATTCCTCAAGACCTATGCGTTCCCATAATTGAGGTGAACAAATTTGATGGCTCGGATCCCACAGGCTGGGTCACTCAAATGGAACATTATTTCTCTTTGCATGGCATTACTGATGATTTATCCAAGGTTTGTTATGGTATCCTACATCTAGATCTGCAACGCTGGAAATGGTGGAAATAGTGTCGAAATGCATGCCAAGGGTATGTTTCTTGGACACAGTTTCTGAAGAGATTTATGACCGCTTTGAATCTGAAACCCACCATTTCGGTCATTTGACCAAGTTGAAGTAGTCTAAGACAGTGGAATACTTTATTGCAGCATTTGAGAACTTGGATTTCAGAACAGAGGGCATGTCAGATGTGTTCTTCAGGGAATGCTTTATCAGTGGCCTAAAAGATGAAATTCATGCCCATGTTCTCATGGCACACCCCCAGAATTGGTTGGAAGCTACTCAATGAGCCAGGGAAGAACAACATATTGTATCCTCCTATATCCACAAACCATCCTTTCTCCCTCACCCTAAGCCCACCAATTATGCTCCTCCTACAACTCCCCTCAAGATACATAAATTAACTAGGGCTGAAATGGTTGAACGTCAAATAAAGGGTCTTTGTTATAATTGTGATGACAAATATTTTCCCAGACACAAGTGTAAGGAATTGAATCTCTTTATGGACATGATTAAGGATTTTTATGAAGAAGAGGTCATTTTTTCACCTGTGGATGAGCTACCACCGCCATCTGATCTGACCCCACCCTCTGATCCACTAGAAGTTGAACCTGTGATTTCACTTAATTCCCTAATTGTCTTCTCTACTCCTTAGACCCTCAAGTTAATTGGTTACATTAAAAATAGGAAAGTCATCATCCTTATGGATAGTATTAGAACTCGTAATTTTATTCATCACTGCATTCCCAAATAAGTAAATTGTTACATATGTGCCGTCAATAATTTTCAAATCATGATTGTCAATGGAGGTTCCATGAAATATGGGGGATGTTGTGAAAATGTGTGGCTCCAAATTGGTCAGTATCACCTGAAATACCACATCTTTTCTATAGACATGGGTGGTTGTGACATTATGATGTGTGTCGAATGGTTACACACTCTCGGCCCCATTCTCATGGGTTTTAAGGACTTAACCATGCAATTCCAATGGGAGGGACAACAATATAAGTTCCAAGTCATCACAATAGGCTCCCCTAAGATCATTAGTTCCCATAGAATGGAAAAGATCCTAAAAAATGGTCATTTTGGCATTATTTCCAAACTCCACTCCATTCATGTTGTTGACACACCCTATGTGCATCCCGACCTCCAATCTATCCTCTCTCACCACCAAGTTTTTTTTACCACTCCCAAGGAACCTCCCCCTTCCCATGGCATCCATTATCATTCCATTCCTCTTATACTGGGTAGTCTTCTTCCCAATGTTAGCCTTTATCATAATCCATTTGTGATCGAGAAGAATGAAATTGAGAAAAAATTTCATGAATTGCTAGAAGCAGGTGTTATTTGTCCTATTACCAACACCTATTCTTCCACTGTGTTCATGGTACTCAAGAAAGAAGGTACTTGGAACATGTGCTCTGATTTTCGCACCCTCAATAAACTCACAATCAAACACAAATTCCCCATTGTTGTCATTGATGACCTCTTAGATGAATTGAGCGGTGCTCAGTACTTCACCAAACTTGATCTACGTTTTGGCTACCACTAGACCTGTATGAAAGAAGAAGACATTCCCAAGACTACATTTYGAACTCGTGAGGGTCACTATGAGTTCTTGATAATGCCCTTTGTCATGTGTAATACTCCCTCCACTTTCCAAACTCTTATGAATCGTGTCTTCTGTCCTTTTATCCGTCATTTTGTCTTAGTTTTCTTTGATTATATTCTCATCTATCGTAAAACTTGGACATGCCATCTCACACATGTGGATCAAGTTCTCCATCTACTTTCTAGGAAACAAATTTTCCTCAAACAATCTAAATGTGCCTTTAGAGCCTTATAAATGGAGTACCTAGGTCATATTGTTGGCAAGGATGGTGTACGAGTGGATCCTAAGAAAATTGAAGTTATGCAGGATTGGCCCTGACCTAAAAATCTTAAGAGCTTGCGTGGTTTTCTGGGTTTAATGGGATATTATTGGAAGCTTGTTTAGAATTATGGAAAAATTGCAGCTCCTCTCACTTCTCTCCTTAAAAATAATGATTTCACTTGGAATCCAACTATTGATCACTCCTTCCAAGCCTCGAAAGACACTATGTGCTCGACCCTTGTCCTATCATTTCCAGACTTCACAAATACTTTTGTACTGGAATGTGATGCTTTCGAGAAAGGAATTGGGGATGTCCTTATGCAATATGGAAGGCCTTTTGCCTTCACTAGCAAATAACGTTCAGAGAGACAGTTGGGCCAATCCATTTATGAAAAGGAAATTTTATCTATTATTCATGTTTTGGATCTATGGTATCCTTATCTATTGGGACAATGCTTCCAAATTAAAATTGATCATCAAAGTCTCAAGTATTTTCTGGAACAACGAATTTCCTCACCGGAGCAACAAAAATGGGTGACCAAGCTATTTGGATATGATTATGAGATCATTTACAAGAAGGGAAAGGAAAATGTAGTTGCAAATGCTCTTTCCAGGAAGTATGAAGAAGACGAGTCCCTTTTCTCCCTATCCTTCATTGTACCCGATTAGCTCCAAGTTTTTCATCAGGAATGGCTGCAAGAGCCCAAACTTTCTGGCATGATCCACAAATCGCAACACAATTCTCCAGTTTCTCTAGGGTACTCTTGGCATAATGAAGATCTTCTCTACAAATCTCATTTGTATTTAAGAAAACAATCGCAACTTAAATCCACGGTTCTTTCTGAGATTCATGCTTCACTCATAGTTGGGCATTTAGAATTTACCAAAACCTATGAATGAGTCAAACGTTATTTTTTATTGGATGGTATGAAACAAGACATCTGAACCTTTGTGGATGAATGTGAGGTATATCAATGCAACAAGGGAGAAACGATCAAAGTTCTAGGCACACTCCAACTGCTCCCAATCCCCCCTACTATTTGGAGAGATATTTCTATGCATTTCATTGTTGGCTTACCTAAATCGGGAAATAAGTCATTCATCATGGTGGGTGTTGATCATGTTTCCAAATATGCTCATTTTTGTGCTCTTTTACACCCATTCACTACATCCACAGTGGATCAAATCTTCATGGATACTATCTTCAAGCTTCATGGTATGCCTCATTCTATTGTCTCTGATAGAGATCCCACTTTCACCAACAAATTTTGGCAAGAATTGTTCAAGATACAGGGCACCTAATTGCATCTCAGCACCACCTAGAACCCCTAGACAAATGGCCAAATTGAAGTTGTCAACAAGTCTTGGGAAACATATTTGAGGTGTTTTGCATCTGATAAGCAAAATTGGTGGGATCATTGGTTACCCCTCGTTGAATGGTGGTACAACACATCTTACCATACAACTACTCACCTAACTCCTTTTTAAGAAGTATATGGCCAAAATCCATCATCGTTTCTCTCATACATGCCAAGTATTTTGAAGGTTCAAGAGGTTGACAAAACTCTTATAGTACGAGAGGTTATTCTTCATTCCCTCAAAGACAATTTGGTCTTGTCTCAGAATTGCATGAAGCATCAAGAATATCAAGGTAGTTTTGAACACCAATTTTTTGAAGGGGACCATGTGTTTCTTCGACTGCAACCTTATAAGAAGACTTCAATCAAAGTTGAACATTATCAGCAAATTGCTCCCAAATTTTATGGTCCTTATACAATTCTCAAACAAGTGGGATTGGTGGCCTACCAGCTAGTTCTACCCAATCATTCTAAGCTACATCATGTTTTTCATGTCTCCTTCTTAAATAATTGGAACTAAGTGCCAAGCTCAAACTAGTCTCCCTGAGTTGGATGAAGAAGTCTCCATCTGATTGCAACCATAAGCAGTCTTGGATCAGTGAGAGAATTGCCTCTRTCAATGCATCATCAAGGAAGTGTTATTCCAGTGGCAAGATATAACTCCAGAAGACGCCACCTGGGAGMCGACCACCATTCTACAACAATTTCCTCATCTCAAGCCTTGACAAAGTTGTTCTTCAAGGGGGAGGTCATTTTAGGGACCTAACCTCCCTAACCCCTCACACAGGTAGAATAATATTTTTCCATGGAATAAAAGMTGATATTAATAAGGCCTAGTAATAAGGAAGAATAAGTTAAATGTAAGAAGACCTAATAGAAGCTTCTACTTCTAGAAGGRTCTTCCTCTAGATTGTTCTTTTGGGTAAATAGATTTAGTATAAATATGAGTAGAGGGTATGAGAATTTTGTAATAGAGCGTTGCTCTGTTGGAGGTTGCCCCCTCGAAGAGACAAGTGAACATTGTTTCCTATCAATAAAGGTATTATTTTGGCATTGTGGTTTCATATTTTGTGTTCTTTCGTTGTTATTCTCTACAATATTTATGTTTTCTATTATTATAATAGATCTAGTACCTTACATCCTCTATGATCTAATAAGAAAAACCCTAGTCGTCACTTCCACGCACAAGGAAAGCAACACCATAGAGTTCCTCCTACTCATCGTTATCTTCTAAAATTTTTAAACACTAATAACTTATGATGATGAACTTTATTTTTCACTATTAATGATGGTGAACTTCATTTTGCACTTGTTCATCATCACAATTTTGGTATAACTTGAATGGATATTGATTTTAATCTATCTTAATATTTTTTTTAAATAACTAAAAGAAAAATATAAAAGAGAAGAGAAATTTAGTAACAAGCCAATGAAGAGGAATAAAAAAATTCAAATTTCATATGAATTCTTGAAATTCAACGAAACTAAGTTAGTGACACACCTACAAAGATGAATAAAAAACTGCAATTTGATATCAATTCTCAAAAAATCAGATTATCCCGGGCAATAACTTACATAACTAGATAGCCCTTAAGCCTAGTTTACATGGCACTTTGAATTGCAAAAAATAAAGCTACCATTTGAAAATTATGGTCATTTTACTTAAGGAGTATGAAGAGAAAGCCATCAACCACCATAATGTCACCATCATAATGTCATGATGACAATGATATCAACATATGAGGATGTCAATGTTTTTTTCATTATGAATAAATGGTCACTTTATGTTTCATATTATTGTTATCATTGTTCACGTTATTATTGGTGTATGTCATTGTTGCCACAGCATCATTTTAGGTGACAGCATCATTTTAGGTGATGCTGTCACATCATTATTATATTATTGAGTGTTTGTGTGAAAATATATTTTATTTCTTGTGATAAAAAAATTTTGTTATAAAAAATATTTAACATAAGCTCAATAAACTAAATTAATTTGAATTTGAAAAAATATTAATTTGATACTTATCTTTGAATTTGGAAAAATCCTTTGATTATTCGCAATGTGTCATATCATCTTTTAGAGAAAATAAGTGTAAAATATTAATAAAAAGAATATTAAGAGGTGAGAAAATAAGTGTAAAATATTAATAAAAAGAATATAAAGAGGTGTGTGAGTTACGTTTTTTGTTTGAAGCATTGAGAGGCCAGGAGATAAATATTTAAAGGTGATGAGAAAGTCCATCTCTTATGATTCCACATTATCATGTAAAATACTTTTGATGCAAGAAAGTATGCCTTGTATTCAACAAGGCTGATGGAGGGTCCCACTTATTTCAAGGAGTTTCTTGCAGACTTCCTCTCCTCCCAACCAGTGGGCCCCTTGCATTCTTCCAAGTCAACCAATGGGTCCCTTACTTCCATGGAAGTTCAACTATTTGTGGATAAAGTTCATTGAAAAATGAGTTCATTGCATATGTCACTTTAATATTTCTTAGACCCATGAAGTGGACTATGGATGTGAGGTCATCGTCACTTTAATAGACATCTAACTTAAACGTTATCCTTTTGCTTATGGTAATGCTTATGGTAACTAGACTCCATTTCATTGGTTTGGTGAGTATATATAATAACATTTATTATAAATTTATGACATCGTTAATTTTCATTTCATTTTCCAACTCCACCTTAGTTGCTTTAATATTTTCTACCATTTCATTTTCAATTCCACTGAAATACAAAAATGTCTAATGTATTATTTGTTCAGAGAACTTGATCAAAACATGATTGAAAAAAAAAATATTTAAAAAAAAAAAAAGTTACAAATTCATTTTCATTTTCGGTAAGATATAGTGAATATCCGATATCTGTTTGTTTAGAAGAAGTGATCAAAACACCATTGTTAATGCATTAAACTATTGTGGAAAGTGTATTTTAATGATTCATATACATATTTGATGGATAGTTTAGTAATTTTAAAATCTAAGAGATGCAAATATTGTTTATCTGGATAATTGTTCAATTACTATTCATTTATTTTGTCATTATATTAAAGTTTATGATTGAGATGATATTATTATAATGAAGTATGTGGCTAAGTGACTGTGATTTTTTTCATATTAAAATTTATGATCAAATGATCGAGATGATATTATTATAATGAAGTATGTGGCTAAGCGATTGAGATTTTTGTCATTATTTTAAAGTTTATGATCAATTTATGATCAAATGATTGAGATGATATTATTCTAATAAAGTATGTGGTTAAGTGACTGAGATAAGATGATGTTCAATTTTTTTTTTTTAAAGAAAGTATTGTAAAATTTTTGGATGGAGGTGGTTGAATTGCCACTTATAATAGAAATCGGTAATCCAATAGGATTCATTCATATTTGTATCAAGCATGGATTAATCAGTCATCATAATAAAATTAGTAAACTGACGGGTCTCATCCAAACTCAAATCTTAGCTGGCATATAACTGGGGATCTCACAATGCAGTCTGCTTTGAAATAATCCATTTGAACTAATTAAGCTAACCAACTAGGATAACATGTTGGAAACATTTTCATCTTTCCCTCCACACATAAGAAAAATTGATATTGTTGGTACCTTACCATCCCCGATAAATGTACCCTTGAGCAATAGCCATGGATGTGGAAAGAAACCCACTTGTTTTATCCTATAGTATTCAACTTCAATCAACATTGACCCGAGATGGACACAAAGTTACTACACCTAATTTACTAGAAAACAATTAACTCGTGTAATAATAAGGTGACCGTATAAACATAGTTATTGACTTGATGAGAATTGTGAACTCAAAACAAGAACTCTAGCCATAAAAATACATATTTTTGCATCCAAAACACCAAAATCAACCCCTAATTGAAATGTGGTGCTACTGGTAGAACTTTGTTTTTAGGTTAAAATTACAACCTTTAGTAATCATGGCCTAAAAAACTCATAATGTTGCTAACAAAAACCTTAAAATCACCCTCTACATCGAAAAATGGTGCTACTAGTACAACACCCTTTTTTTTCAATGTTAAAATTACAACTTGTGTAAAACCATGGTTGTAACAACCAATATCGTTGCAACCAAAATATAAAAATGAACCCATGGATAAAAAAATTGTGCTATTACGCTTTTTTCAGTTGGGGCGCTTAAAATTGCAACAATTAATATTTTTGAAACCATGGTCTAAAAAATTAATACTATTGTAAACAAAACCATAAAATCAATCTTAAAATGTCCACTCCTTTAGGGTTAATTTATCACTCCAAGCAAAAAACAATGTATATTGACATGACGATATCACCTTATAATTTAAAAATTCAACATCACTTCTAAATATTGTATTTACTTATTAATAAAAAAATGATCCAAATTACGTTGAATTAAACACAAATTGTTTCATAAAATTGTTGTTGCATTATCCATATTCAAATCAAATAAGCTAAAAAATCTTGTTATATTATTCATAATTAAAACACATAAATTGAGAAACATATGAATGATTCATAAGTTAATGGAAAATCATATATAAGTTCAAACACTCCTTTGGAGTTGCCATATAGACATCATATTAATAAAAATATATATATAATGTTTGACACAATTATTAAACATGATCCATAAATTTAGAGACACCATTAGAATATACATTATCTTTAGATGAATGATTGGATGGAAATGTGTGTGATCCACATTTTTCTCTATTATCAATGAGTGCACCATCTGACTCTACATGTACACCCAACATTTCATATGTTTGAAGCCTTCTAGATCTAGGAATAGGTTCACCAGGCTCACATCTTGTAACTATTTCTTTTTCCAACAACCTTTTGATAATCTATGTAGTCCTAGAGTGAAGAGTGCCTCTCTTTGTCAAATGGAAGTCATAAATGATATGTCAACATCCTCTAATTTTAAGATGGCAATGCAATGGAGATTTATTTTTTCAACCTTTATTTTTCTATTTTATTGATTTGTTTCTCAACACTATCGTTGGCTTGTAGACACCATTAAATAGGTGTGTATCTATTGCATATGAATGTATTTCAATTTCTACAACTTGTTCCATTTCTTTATTTACTTTCATAGTTTTTGCAATCCAGAATGGATAACCACATGAATGTTCAATCATTAAAACTGCAATCATGCAACCCTCCTTAATATCTTATACTAAACCCCTAGAAATATCTTACATGGCTTCATGTTGTGCACATGATGTTTTAGGCATATATATAATTCTCTTTTCATTGGTCATCAAGACTCAATAACACCTTCAAATTTTGATGTAGGAGCATCGTCATCAAAGCGCAAGTGGAGGACAACTCAATGCCCCAGTGCACATTTTGAAGCGTCTTTGAATGGCATGTCATGTAAATATCTTGAAAATATTGTGATTAAAGAATATATTAAATGATAGGAGGCTGAACCATCACATGAGATCAATGGAGATTGTGTTTTCTTTAATGTAGTTAATAGCAGTACAGATCTAAAGCATTCGCTCTTATATGTCTGTACCCATCATTTATTGTAATAAGACTTAGTAGTTGAAAGCTTTTAATTTGATAGGATAACACTAAGGTAGTCGGAGTGAAAGGCTCTATGAGATCTTTTTGTATAAATATATGTATTGTTTCCCAAATAAGTTTGATGAAGGTTATTGCTAAGAGTTATTTGGAAGTAGCTAATATTATTTTAGTTGAATATTGTTGAATCTTATCGAGTGATATGAGCCCATGTACATATCATCTTAATGAATATAAGATAGAAGCATTGTCCCAAATGTTTGGTGTTGTTGTTATAGTGTCTATCTGAATGAATGGTAGGATTTATGTTTGTTTTCATTTCTCTGTTATTACTTGTTCTTATGCTATGAATGCTTTACATGGTTGAATGTATGAATCTGTGATGATTATATATGTTTCAATTGTTTCTCTTCTACAATCTTATGCAAGGAGTGCATAGTGTCCGCAAGGTGTGTGTTGACAAAGTCTAGTTCGACTCAGAAGCTAAGAAGAGATAACATGGAGATTGATATGCAAGGAGTGCATAGTGTCCGCAAGGAGTGCGTTGACAGAGTCCATTTTGACTCAGAAGCTCAGGAAAGATAACTTGAAGCTTTATTTGAAAAGAGTGAAAAATAACTACGCAAGGTGTGTGTAGGAAGAAACATGCTCAAAGTCACATTGTTTAGGAGGAACAATTGAGTCATGTAGGAACTGTTGCAAGGACTGCATAGTCACCCACAAGGGAGCTAAGTCGTGAAAGAAACCTGTTACAAGGTGTGCACAGGGTCAATATTTGACTAAGTGTCGAAGAAACATCCAGGAGAAGCTCAAAGTTTCAAGGAGGAACAAGCTCAGGAGAGATAGTAGACATAAATTATTCAATTGGGATGATCCTAATGAAAATTTTCCAATTCACGAGCGAGATCCATTCGGAGGAATCAAGATTTTTCCAGACCGCGAGATCTAGGGAAGTTGCGAGGAGGATAGTCATTGAATCCTTCAGCACTTTGTGTGTTCAAATATTTGAAGGTGTCGAGGAGAGGGATCGCTGAAGTCCCAAAGGAGTGAAGTGAAATCCTAGCCGTTGGTATCGAGGAGGATACGTGGTAGCAGATCAGAGAGTCTGGGAGATAAAGCTCCAGAAGATTTGCGTGGAGAAGAAGATATTTTCATGAAGTCGCTAAGGCCGAAGAGATCTAGACCGTTGGATCTAGGAAGAACACGTGGAGGAGATCCATGTTCTCTGAGAGAAGAGTACTCCGGAGAAAAGCGAGAGTAGTGAATACGAAAGTCTCAAAGGCCAAAGTCGACATGAGTCGTTGATAAATGGAGGGACACGTGGATAGTGGAGATTTACTCCGGAGAGAAGTCACTTCAGAGGAATTGGAGTGTGAAGACACGAGAACTCGCGAAGCTTGAAGTCATGAAGGGGGCCAGATGGAGGTCATAGTGGCCTAGCATAGGATCTAGCGCTCGTCACCCAGTGTTACCAGGAGAAGTAGAAGAAGGGTGTGTGGGTGAAACAAGCCTACATGGGTAACAATAGGGGACCTATGTAAAATAATTTCAGGGTCTAGTAGAGGCTCGAAGAGATGATTCGGCTCAAGTATTTGAAGATCCTTGATCAAGAGGTCGTGAAGCCCCTAGGAGGGAGGGGTCCTGCATCAAGTGGTATTAGAGATACATATTTTAAATTTTTATAGAAAAGAGAGGATATGGTCTAATAACATCCAGTGGTA
This sequence comes from Picea sitchensis, assembly GCA_010110895.2. Lineage (NCBI taxonomy): Eukaryota > Viridiplantae > Streptophyta > Pinopsida > Pinales > Pinaceae > Picea > Picea sitchensis. Next base: position 50,340 of record SNQJ01S0053740.1, read on the forward strand.
TTAGATACATCAAGTGGTATATGTGTAAAAGAAAAGTTCAACACCATGCCGCCTAAAATACGTGCAAAGAAACCTATAGAAAATTGAGTTGTAAAAAGGGATATAAGAGAACTTCGTGCAATATTAAATGCTATGGAGACAACACAAAGAAGATCACCTGATGTTGGAGACGTTGGTGATGTGAAGAACGAATACGTGGAAGTTGAAGGAGTTGTAGGAGAAGATGCTACAGAGGAACGCTTGCTAAAAGCTGTTGTCAAATTGGGAGCAAGAGCAATAATAGAAATCCCAATGTATGAAGGAAACTTATATGTTGAATAATTACTTTTTTGGATATGAGTAATGGATAAATACTTCAACTATGAATAAGTTGACAATGAGAAAAAGGTGAAACATGTTGTCACCAGATTGAAGGGACACGCAACACTGTGGTGGGATGAACTATAGGCCGACATAAGAAGCAAAGGCAAGCAAAAGATTAAGAATTGGGATAGAATGGTAGCCAAGCTTAAGGCTAAGTTCATACCCAAAGAATATCAGATAAATTTGTTCAGGAAGTTATAAAACCTGAGACAGAAAGGACAGACAGTAAAAGAATACACCGAGGAATTTTATAAGTTGAACATAAGGGTTGGACAGAGAGAAAAATATGATGAAAAGGTTGCCATATATATTAATGGCCTAAGATATGAAATCCAGGATGAAATCAGCATGATAGTGGTGAGAATAGTGGAAGATGCTTATTAGATTGCAATGAAGGCATAAGAGAATTTGGCCAGGAAACATAGTCAACGAAGCAGAGGAAGAATTCTAAACAGAGGTAAGTAAATTGTCCATGACAAGGAACAGAAGCCCAAGGTTGAGATTGGAAAACCACACAATCACTCAAACATAGGAGGAAGTTCATGAGGGAGATAGTATGGTGGAAGTAATGCTCGTCCTCGAGGAAGAGGAAGAGACATAGGAGGAGAGGTGAAGTGTTATGCTTGTGGAAAAACATGACCCATGTCTTGGGAATTCCCCGAGAAAAAGAAAGAAGGAGGAGGTGAAGCTCACATTTCGGAAGCACATAGGTAGAATGTTGAGGCAGAAGGCACAAAATATGGGAGATCCTTGTTGATGAAGAAGGTTCTCTTGAAGCCAGAGCTAGATATGGAAAAACCAGTGCAGAGGAACAATTTGTTCAAAACTTCTTGCAAGACTAAAGACAAGGTATGCAAGGTGATAATTGACAATGGGAGAACTGATAACTTAGTATCCACAGAAATGGTGGAGAAATTGGAGCTGGAGACAACTGCACATCTGAGTCTGTATAGAGTCTCATGGTTGCAGAAAGGTCACCAGGGAATGGTAACTAAACAATTCCTAGTTGAATATAAGATAGGAGGATATAGAGATGATATTTTGTGTGATGTGATTCCCATGGATGTATATCATGTCTTATTGGGGAGACCCTGGCAGTTTGACAGAAATGTCATTCATGATGGGAGAAAAAATACTTATACCTTGGAGAAAAATGGTAGGACACACATGCTGCTACCAATAGAGGATAAGAAGGTGAAGGAAGAATCCAACACAAGTATACTTCTCATGAGTGGGAGGGAACTCCTGAGTGAAGTCAGGAAGGAACATGCAATACAATTTGTTGTGGTGAGGAAGCCCAGGGTTATCCTTACAAGTACCTCTATGGATGATCTGCCTAAAGAAATTCAGGAACTCTTAGAGAAAGAGAATTTTGCTGACACAGTAGTGGATGATTTACCTTGATCATTACCACCCATCAGGAGTATCATTCGTCACATTGATCTAATACTAGTAGCGAGTTTGTCGAACAAAGCAGCATACAAATTAACACCTCAAGAGAATGAGGAAGTAAAGAAACAAGTCCAGGATTTGATGGACAAGGATTTAGTCAGAGAAATCTTGAGTCCACGCATAGTACCAACTATGTTGAGTCCAAAAAAGGATGGAGGATGGAGAATGTTTACAGACTCAAGAGCCATAAAAAAAATCACCATCATGTACAGATTTCCTTTACCAAGGATGGATGACTTAATGTATTGTTTGAGCAGAGAAAGCTATTTTTTGAAGATAGACTTGAAAAGTGGTTATCACCAGATAAGGATGAGAGAAGATGATGAGTGGAAAACAACCTTCAAAACGAACGAAGGGTTGTATGAGTGGATTGTTATGCCATTTGGATTGACAAAATCCCCAAGTAATTTTATGAGGTTGATGAATGAGGTATTAAAATATTGTATTGGTAAGTTTGTGATTCTATATATGGATGATATATTAGTCTTCAGTAAAACTGAAGGAGAGAGTTTGAGGCACTTAACATTAGTAATGAGAAGATTGTAGCAGGAGAAGTTGTTGATAAATCTGAAGAAATCCTCTTTTATGAAGACAAAACTCATTTACTTGGGTTTTGTAATATCTTCAAATGAATTAAAGATGGATCTAGAAACGGTGAGAGAAATCAGAGAATGGTGATCACCAAGAAGCATATTCAAGGTGAGAAGCTTCCATGGATTAGCAATTTTCTATCAGAAGTTCATTGAAAATTTCAGTGGTATTTATGCACCAATATTCGATACGATGAAGAAGAGACACAAGTATTTTAAGTGGACAGAAGAAGATGAGAAAAACTTCAGGATATTAAAGGAGAAGATAACAGAACAATCGATTATGGTCTTGCTAGATTTCGGGAAGATGTTTCAAGTACGATGTGATGTTAGTGGAGTAGCAATTGAAGCAGTCTTGAGCCAAGATAATAGGCATGTTGCATATTTGAGTGAGAAGATGAATGAAACCAAGAGGAAGTACTCCACATATGATAAAGAATTTTACGCAGTAATTCAAGACTTAAGAAATGGAGGCACTACCTCGTTCCAAAAGAGTTTTTTATGTACAACGATAATCAGGCTTTAAAATTCATAACCAGATAGGAGAAGTTAAATCAAAGACATGCTAAGTGGATAGAGTTTATGCAAAATTTCACTTTTGTAATTAAACATATTTCTGGTAATGCTAACAGAGTTATTGATGCATTGAGCAAGAGATATTTGATTTTGCAGGAATTTCAAGTGAAAACCTTAGGGTTCGAACACCTTAAGGAGATGTATTGTAATGATCCAGATTTTAAAGAGGCATATGAAGCATGTGCAAATCTTGTTCTCAAAGAAAGAAGTTAGTGGATGGAATATATGATTCAAGATGGATTATTGTTTAAAGGTAATCCGTTGTGCATACCAAAGTGCTTGATGAGAGGTAATCTGCTGAAGGAAAAACATAGTGGAGGTCTAGCAGGACATTTTGGCCATGACAAGACATTTTCATAGTTGAATTGTTCACACTATTGGCCATGTATGAGGGAAAAAGTGGTGAAATTTGTAAACAGGTGTAAGATTTTTCAGTATGCAAAAGGAAAGCGATAGAACACTGGGTTGTATCAACCATTGTCTATTCCAGATAGGCCCTGGGATGCAATAAGCATAGATTTCACGTTGGGATTTCCAAGAACACAAAGGGGAAGTGATTCCATATTTGTTGTATTTGATAGATTCTCAAAGATGGCACACTTTATACCATGCCAGAAAACAAGTGATGCAACACACATTGCAAATCTGTTTTTCAAGGAAGTTGTGAGACTTCATGGGTTGCCCAAGATTATTGTCTCAGATAGGGACACTAAATTTGTTGGTCATTTTTGGAGGACATTGTGGAGGAAGATGGGGACAAAACTGTCCTTTATTTCAATATATCATTCTCAAACTGATGGACATACTGAGGTGGTAAATCGAATTTTAGGAAATTTGTTGAGGAGTCTAGTCACCAAACATCATATTCAGTGGGATCAGATTCTGTCACAAGCAGAGTTTGCATATAATGACTCACCAAACAGGAGTACCAGAAAGAGTCCATTCCAGATAGTATATGGGATGAAGCCAAGAGGAGTATCAGAGTTGAGAGGTTTGGAGTAGAATGAATTTAGAAGCACAGGAGAAGACGATTTTTTTGTAGAAATGAAAAAACTTCATAATCAGATCAAAGAGCAGTTGCAGAACAACGACAAAGAATATAAACGTAGAGTTGATCAACATAGGAGAGAACTTCAATTTGAAGTGGGAGATCAAGTTATGGCACATATCAGGAAGGGAAGGTTCCCAAGGGGAACATATAACAAGATGAAGTTGAAGAAGATAGGACCATGCAAGATCCTAAGAAGATTTGATGCCAATGCTTATGAGATAGAGCTTCCAGAGGGTGTGGGTATATCACCCATATTCAACATTTCAAACCTGTATCCTTACAGGGAAGATGACACAAGAAGATCAGAATATTAGAAAGAGATCCAGTGGGAGAAGTAGATGCCTATGGCAGAAAATCCGCAGATGGAGTAGATCATAGATCAGAGAATTAGAAAAAGAACCAAAAGAAAGACTTTGAGTATCTCGTAAAGTGGAAAGGACACCTAATAGAATATTACAGTTGTGTAAATGAAGCATATATTCAAAGGCATGGAAAGTTAGTGCAGGAGCTCATGGACATGAGTGCATGAATTTTTGTCCAGAGGAGTATGATGCAGGAGCATCATCATCAAAGTGAAAGTGGAGGACATCTTAGTGCCCTAGCGTGCATTTTGAAGCGTCTTTGAATGGAATGTCATGTAAATATCTTGAAAAGACTATGATTAAAGAAGATCTTAAATGATAGGAGGTTGAACCATTGCATTAGATCGATGGAGATTGTATTTTATTTAATCTAGTTAATAAGACTACATATCTGAAGCATTCACTCTTATCTGTCTATACCCATCATTTATTGTAATAAGCCTTAGTAGTTGAAAGCTTTTAATTTGATAGGATAACACTAAGGTAGTCGGAGGGAAAGGCTCTATGAGCTCTTTTTGTATAAATATATGTATTGTTGCCAAAATAAGGTTGTTGAAGGTTATTATTGTTGAAGTTTATTGCTAAGAGTTATTTGGAAGTAGCTAAGATTATTGTAGTTGAAGATTGTTGAAGCTTATTGAGTGGTATGAGCCCATGTACATATCATCTGAATGAATATAACAGATAAGCATTGTCCCAAATGTTTGGTGTTGTTGTTACTGTGTCTATCTGAAAGAATGGTAGGCTTTATGTTTGTTTTCATTTATTTGTTATTACTTTTTCTTATGCTATGAATGATTTACATGGTTGAATGTATGAATTTATGAGGATTAGATATGTTTCAATTGTTTCTCTTCTACGATCTTATGCAAGGAGTGCATAGTGTCTGTAAGGTGTGTGTTGACAAAGTCTAGTTCAACTCAGAAGCTTAGAAGAGATAACGTGGAGCCTTATATGCAAGGAGTGCATAATTTCCACAAGGAGTGCGTTGACAGAGTCCGTTTTGACTCAGAAGCTCATGAAAGATAACTTGAAGCTTTATTTGAAAAGAGTGAAAAATAACTGCGTAAGGTGTGCGTAGGCAGAAACACGCTCAAATTCACAATGTTCAGGAGGAACAATTGAGTCATGTAGGAACTATTTCAAGGAGTGCACAGTCACCCACAAGGGAGCTAAGTCATGAAAGAAACATGTTACAAGGCGTGTGCAGGGTCGCTATTCGACTAAGTTCTAAAGAAACATCCAGGAGAAGCTCAAAGTTTCAAGGAGGAACAAGCTCATGATAGATAGTGGACGAAAATTCTTCAGTAGGAAGGAGCCTATTGAAAATTTCCCAATTCACGAGAGAGATCCATTCAGAGGACTTGAGATTTTTCTAGACTGTGAGATCAGGGGAAGTTCCGAGGAGGATAATCTTTGAATCCTTCAGCACTTTGTGTATTCGTAGATTTGAAGGTGTTGAGGAGTGGGATCATTTAATTCCCGAAGGAGAAAAGTGAAATTCTAGTCGTCGGTATCGAGGAGGATACATGGCAGTAGATCAGAGAGTCTCGAAGATAAAGCTCCGAAATATTTGCATGGAGAAGAAGCTATTTTTGCAAAGTCACAAAGGCCGAAGAGATATGGACCGTTGAATCCAGGAAGAACACACGATGGAGATCCATGTGCTCCAGGAGAAGAGTACTCCAGAGAAAAGAAAGAGTAGTGAAGCCGAAATTCCCAAAGGCTGGAGTCGATAGGATTCGTTGATAAATAAAGGGAGACATGGATAGTGGATATTTACTCCAGAGAGAAGTCACTTCGGAGGAACTGGAGTGTGAAGGCACGCGAACTCACAAATCTTGAAGTCGCAAAGGGGGTCATCCGGAGGTCATAGTGGCCTAGTAGAGGAGCTAGGGCTCGCTACTCAGTGTTACCAGGATCGCCAGAAGAAGGGTGCACGGGTGAAACAAACATGCGCAGGTAACAACAGGGGACTTGTGTAAAATAATTTCAAGGTCTAGCAGAGGCCTGAAGAGCTGATTCGTCTCAAGTATTTGAATATCCTTGACCGAGAGGTCGTGCAGCCCCTAGGAGGTAGGGGTCCTACATCAAATTCATGTTGTTCAATAACATTTTTTTCCTTATTTTTAGACTTCGAAAATATATCTCTATTAAAATGCTTCCACCAAAAAAAATCATCAACCTCAAATACTCATATGTGTATCTAATAGTCTTTTTAATTTCCTCTATATATAGTGTTATTTTATTTCCTCTAAGAATTTAGAATAATGTACATCCATATTATGTCTTCATGCATTATGGATTTTAGTGAATGGTTGCATTAACAATAACTATGATGCATACACTTGATGATTTGGGATGAATTTCATAAATAAAAAACCTGATGAAGAACCCCACTCCACACTTGTTGAATACTAATTGCCCAATAAAATCATTTTCTCATGAATGTTGTTTATATATAATTGATGCTAGAAGATAATGTCATTAAGTTGAATGCACTTTTCCTCACCATGTGATCCTTGAATAAATTTTCATGTGTCAATAATTTCTTAATGTGTGAAAAATAGGCTCTAGATAGTATGATTTCTTAATAAGTTCAATTAATGATGTCAAGCTCCCAACATTTTTCCTATCCAATGTTTCTACAAAATGACTAAACATTTGATCAATATGGTCATGTGTGTGCCAGACAACATGGAAGCTAACTTTTACCTTTTGAAAAATTACCAGTTCAACAAGCATGCTTAAATATCCAAACACATCATGATTCATGTTTTCATGGCTAGTGCTGTCCAACTGCAGATATATAACTTAAGGAAGATTACTAGACTAGTTAATAAGCACATGATTCATGTTTTCATGGCTAGTGTTGTCCAACTACAGATATATAACTTGAGGAAGATTACTAGACTAGTTAATAAGCATATGATGAAGGCCATTAAAAACCATACAATTGACCAAGTGAATCTAAATAAACTTTTCTTCCTTCAAATTCTTTGGTTTATGGACAAAATGTGGAAAAAGTGTTATTTTATGATCCATGCCATTAATTATCAAACCTAGATATTTATTTGGAGCATCATAAGACTTATTTCGATGTTTGCACAAATTTTATCATCCATTTAGTTTTTGTTTGCAACATTCTTGAAGTGATTTAATAATAGAATATAAAAATAACACAAAATGAAAATATTGATAACAAACTTTCATAATGGATAACTATCAATTATAACAAATAGTTTTGTAGAGACTTCTCTTTCTACCCCTTATGATTTATCCATTCTTTATTTAAGATAAGCATAAGTACTACAAATTCCCATCCTTGACTTCTTAGTTATACGGAAATTGTCTAGAATATGAATCATGTCTAGAATAAAAATAATTGTCTATTAGGTGTAGTTCAAGTGCCCAACAGGAAAATTTGTTTCCCTACGTGGGTTCAAATCCCACTTTGTGACATTTTTTCCCTTTGTGAGAGGAGTGTTATCCTCCCCAACCAGGTTCAATTCTTGTGAGTGACATATTGAGCTCTTAATGAGTATATTTTAGTAATTCCCTTGAGCCACATGTTGACAAAACCTATGCCCAATAGGTTTTCGACGATGTGTATTCATTCTGATTTTAATTAATGTAAGATTTATGTTTTTAGGGAGTGGAACTAGTGATAATTTAAAACACTTCATATTTAGTATTTCAAGATTATTTATCATATCTCAAGATGATCTTATCTAGATCATAACCAAGATGATGTTTATATGTAGTTAATTATTGTCAAATAAAACTAAGACACATAATCACCTTTGACGTATGTGGATCCACCTCAATAATTACCATTGACCCAATTTCTTGAAATTATAATGGTTTTTGAATTCCAACTCATCGATGAGATTTTTTCTAATGAGGCCCATTTTGGACCACAAATTTATTCTAATATTATTAGTATCATTTGTATAGCTTGTCCCGTGAGTTGTTTATTGGGATTGAATACCTCATCGTGAAAGGATTTGATTTATAATTTCTCTAAGAGTCCCTTCTACAACCTAGTGTGGGGATATGTTGTAATGTGGGTAGCGTTGATGTCACCAAATGTCATTTAAAAAAATTATAATACTTATAATAATTAATATTAATAACACTAGATATTAACCAAATATAGATACAAATACAAATATAAATGTTTATCTCTTAGCATGTCTGAGAAAGAGATATGAGATTTACACCTAATATAGAAACTGCTATATAGAGATAAAAAGAGAGATCAAATTAAATAGAAATAGAAATACTACTATATAGAGAGACACTATTAATATGAGATTTACACAGTTATATTGTTGCAATGTAAATGGGAAATTTTTAACCGCAATCAAAATTTTGTTTTTACATAGTTTTTTTATTTTATTTTCATAAGTTTTGCTTTCTATTGAGTTGATCCATTGTAGAGCTTGACAAATCCTGGATTAAAATGAGTCTAAATTGGTTGTAGTCTACAGGGATGATTTTAGGGGCTAAATTTCGCTCATGGGCTAATTTTCCAAGGTTTCCCCCCCAAAAAAATTCGCTATTCTAAAAATGATTCGCCCAAATTCTATAGGATAAAATTATTTTACCTTAAAAATCGCCAAAATTTTATAAAAACTATATAAACTCCTTAGAAATTTGAATATTTTTACAAAAATATTGCCAAACATTTATAGTTGGCATATGAAGGATTAGTAAGATTCGCCAAGGTTTCTACGTTTTAAAATAAATTTCCATCCTTAAAATCATCCTTGGTTGTAGAGGAGAAATATCCTAACATAAATTAAACTTATTAGCGGTAGAAGAATAAGAATGATAATCTTTTTAACATACTAAACCTTAACTACATCATAATGCATCATGTGTATAAGTCTATAAGAGAAGTATGGGATGTTGTAAGAAATATGCATGAGAGAAATATAGAGGAGAATCAATGGTCCTTAAAGGAACCTATATAGCAATGTGGAGATGGATAAAGGCACATTAATGGATGAGCACCAAGTTGTGTGATAAATGGGTGGAAATCAGTATTGGTCGGTGTGAAGATATTGGAAAAGGAGGGATGGCTACCATACTTGATGGTTTGTGGAATTATGATATCATCTCTAAATAATATGAACATTTTTTTATATCAAACCTATATGTCCACTTTGAATATACTTTGCATGGTGTCCTAATTGGCACTCTTGGACCTCTATTGCCTCTCTTCTATACTTATCAGAAATAAAATCCATGGGTTTACAAACCCATGAACCGCATGCTAAATATCAAAGAAAAAATGATGCAATTGGGTCAAATTTGAACCATTATCCATTTCTCTTCACTTAACCAACTTAATTATCATTGGTTAGGAATACAATTAACCAACCACTGGAACCACTAGGTCCCGGGGTACAAATAATGCACTTTTTACAAGTTTAATCTGGTCTGGTTTAATCGTCCACTGGGCACTAGGAATACTCATCCAAACATCCTTATAATCGTGAGTCTAGTCCAGTTTAACTGGCCCATCAACCACCAGGGAAAAATAACACTTAGTATTTTGTGAAGGGTTAAAACTTGATCTGATTGACGAAAACTTGTCCACTCACGTTTCAACGACTCTAGAAACCTCAAATTCATTCTCGTTGTTGAATTTTATATCCTTTGGTTCAATTCATATCCTTCACCCAAATTTTGATCATCATATTTGGATCATCAAGTTGTTTGGACATCATATAACCCATGAAGTTCATAATAAATTTGCCATGATATTGTTCTTATCCAATTGAGATCAATTTTTTCGGCCCTCTTACACAAATACTCGCACTTTTCATGACCACACACAGTCCAAATTATAACTAGGATTCAACTTCCCCATGCAATCACCTCATCTTCAAACTTGATTTCATTCAAAGATCATACACACGTTAACAAGGAAAACACATATAACATCAAGAGGCATTCAAACATAGTTTGGATTCATAAATACAACATTTCTATTAAAAAACTTTGTACATGAATTATAAAACTCAAAATACCTCTCTATCTTTCTCATGGCTCGATTACACACATTTGGGCACTCCTCTATCCCTGACCATTCATACCATTCATGTTCGTTGGCTTACGATTATAAAGAAGGAATAAAACTACTCATTAGTTCATATCCTAAATATTCTCAACTAATTAATAATAATAATAATAATAATAATCTAGTTTTAAGGTCACAGCCAAGCCAACACACCAAATTGGTGTATGAGACCCCCTTGCTTGTGGGACAAGGGACCCCCCTCTGCCCAACGATTTGACTAGTAAATTCTATGAAGGTATACATACCCTACCCCCCTCTGGATTTGAACCTGTGACCTCTTAAGAGGAAACACATGTTCTTAACCATTACTAACCATATCATTTAAATCTATCAACTAACCACCTATGGATCAAATCTACCCTCTAAATGTCAGTTTACATGCATATGGGGATCTTATCCTCTTACAACAACTTCGCCTTCTAGAGGTTCAAATTACGAGATGGTTTTGGGAGAGATGCTCCTGCATCAAGCTCCCATGGTACAAAAGTTTCATGATCTATTGATCATGGTCTTCAATTTGTTGCCATGTTACTATACTTCTTTTCCTCTTGGATCTCAAACTTGATTTTTTTGTTGTCCTCTTGCTTTTCTAATGTAATCTATCTCAATCAACCACACTTTGTTGTTGATTTTCTTCTTTATCCCATAGTGTCTCCACTTAAGCATCTTCATCATAAACTTCCAAAACTCATCCAATTCGTTGTCTAGCTCTGTTCTTTGATGATACATGGTTTTGTTGTTCATTTTCCTCTTCAAATATTCGCACAAATTCTATATCACTGCTTCCATCTCTTCATGTTTCTATTCTAACACTACAACCTATGTATAATATTCACATTAATTCTTCTTCAAAATATATTGGCACTACATCTGAGTGTTGTCCTTCAATTTCTTCAGTACCTGCATAACTTGCATACACATGAAAAATTTCAGTTGCAAAACCATGAGACTCTTGATTATCTATTGATTCTTTTGGCATCATATTCTTTTGTTGATCTGAACTCTTGTGACTCTCAGCGAGTCTCTCATAAACATATTATCCTCTCTAAGGATTGGTCCTTGCTCTGATTCACAAATGTGAACTTCTACCTCCTCTTCCATGGATCTTTGTCCATACTCAACTCCATTGAGTTTCTCCTCTCTTCTGATACAAACACTCAACTTGTGCCTCATCTTTTGTCTCAAATTTCTTGCAAATAGTTGCACGACATGCCACTTGAACTTCTTCCTCAAATTCCACCCACATATCTGATCTTCTTCAACTCTTTATTGTAGCAGCTTCATCATCATTCTGAGCTCTTCCTTCATCTCAGTGATCTCTCTATCAAATTTCTCATCACTCATATTTCCATGGCTTTTTTCCTATGAACCCTTCATCCTTCTATCTCTAGTAATCTCGACCATCTCTTTGCTTTACAATGCGCAGTAGTGAGTTGAAAATATCCTCAACAGTAATATGTCTTTTGCACCGTGATACAAAATACCTCACCATATTTCTCTCCTAAACTTGGACTTTTGTTATCTATGGTTCTCTCTATTAGAACCCTCTAAGGTTTCTCTACTCCTCTAAGCTTATGCACTTCTACTCATAATGTCCTAAGAGATTCACCTGCTTTTCTCCAACTTCCAAAAGTTGTAGGGATTCTGCCACAAATTGTCTTCTTTCATCTTCCTGTGACATGTTCCTCCTATTAATCCCTTCATTTTTCTATCCATATCTAAACCTTTTCTTCAACAAGTCTTTCTCACCTTGCTAGATACCTCACCGGTTGCATCGTTTTTTTTCTGATACCGAAAATGATAGCATCCTTTAGGTACACTTTGAATATACTTTGTGTGGTGTCCCGATTGGAACTCTCAAACCTCTATCGCCTCTCTTCTATAATTATCAAAAATAAAATCCATGAGTTTACAAACCCATGAACCACATGCTAAATATCAAAGAAAAAATGATACAACCCGGTCAGCTTTGAAGCCTTATCCCTTTCTCTTCACTTAAATGACTTAATTCTCATCGATTAACAATACAGTTAACTGGCCACCAAAACCACCGGACCATCGGTCCCCCAGGTACAAATAATGCACCTTTTCCAAGTTTAATTCAATCTAATTTAACCGACCACCGGGCACCAAGAATAATCCTCTATACATCCTATGTAATCGCGAGTCTAGTCCATTTTAACCATCCCACCAACCACCAGGGAAAAATAACACTTAGCCTTTTGTGAAGGGTTAAAACCCGATCCAGTTGACGGAAACTTGTGTACTCATGTTTTTTTTATTCTTGAAACCCCAAATCTATTCTCTCTGCCAAATATGTTATCCTTTGGTTTAACTCACAGCCTTCACCCAAATTACGACGATCATCGTTGGATCATCAAGCTGTCTGGTCATCATAAAACCCATGAAATTCATAGGAACTTTGTCAAAATATTGTTCTTATCCAATTGAGATCAATTCGTTTGGCCCTCTTACTCAAAGACTCATGCTTTTCATAACTACACATAGTCCAAATTTTAACTACGACTCGATTGTCCCATACAATCACCTCATCTTCACACTTGATTTCATTCAAAATTCATACTTTCATTAATAGGGAAAACACTAATAACATTAAGAGACATTCAAACACAATTTGGATGCATAAATACAACATTTCTATTAAAAACTTTTGTACATAAATTATAAAACTCCCAAATACCTCTCTATCTTTCTCATGGCCCAATTACACACATTTACACACATTTGTACACTTCTCTTACCTTGGCCACTCGTACCATTCATTCCCACAAGATTCCAATTATAAAGAAGGAATAAAACTACTAATTAATTCAGATCCTAAATATCCTCAAGTAGTTACTAACAATACCATTTAACTATGTCAACTAACCACCTATGGATCAAATCTACCCACTAAATGTTGGTTTACAAAAATATGATGATCTTATCATTTTTTTTTGGTTTTGGGAGAAATGCTCGTGTATCATTTTTTTTTTAAATAAACATGGCTAACTTCTTGATGGTGAACTCTCTTTTTCACTATTAATAATGATGAACTTCATTTTACACTTGTTCATCATCATAATGTTGGTATAGCTTGAATGGATATGGAATGGTTTTTATAAAAAAAAAATGTAAAAAAATTTAAAAAGCACATAGCTAAGGATGTTAGTTACACCTCAACAAAGGTGAATTAAAAACTTAAAATTTCATATTAATTTTTGAAATACAACGAAACTACAAATGTTAGAGACACACCAACAAAGAAGAAAAGAAAACTTCAGTTTCACATTAATTCTTGAAATTCAATTGAATTATCCAAAACAATAACTTAAACAATTATTGGTTATTTTACTTAAAGTATCCAAAAGGAAGGCATCAACCACCATGATGACATTGCTATCAACATATGAGAATATCAATGTTTTTTTTAAAGAACAAATAGTCACTTGTCACTCAATTATGTTCCATGTATTATCATTGTTCATGTCATTATCAATGTATATCATTGTTGCTATCTCATCATTTTAAGTGATATTGTCATATCATCATTATATTACTGTAAAATGTTATTGTCATATCATTATTATATTATTTTATTTTATTGCGCTGGAAAGGTGTTTTCCTTCCAGAAATAAATTTATTTTTTTATCAAAACATATTTAACATAATTTTGACAAAACAAATTCAATTAATTTAAACAAATATTAATAAAATGATTTAGACTTTCATCATTATATCCACAATATCCATCTCTTTTTGAAAAAACAAGTGTAAAATATTAATAAAAAATTATTAAAAGGTGTGTGAATTTGAAGCATTTCATGAGGACCAGCAACCTTGACTCTTATTGAGAGGACTGGAGATCAATATTGAAAGGTGATGAGAGAGTCCATGTGTTATGAGTCCACCTTATTGTATTCATGTAAAAGACTCTCTTGATTCAACAAAGTCCGCCTTGTATTCAACAACTATGATGGAGGGTCCCACTGTATTCAACAACTATGATGGAGGGTCCCACTTATTTCATGGAGTTTCTTGCATACCTCCTTCCAACCATTATGGGCTCTTGCAATCTTCCAAGGAAGTTCAACTTTTTATACAAAAAGTTCATTCAACATGAGTTCATTGCATACGTCACTTTAATATACCATAGAACCATGAAGTGGACTATCGGCTAGTAGTCCACGTCACTTCAATAATCTGAATTTTATCAAAATGACATCTAACTTAATCTTTGGCCTTTTCCTTAGGTTAAGTAGGACTCCATTTCATTGGTTTGGTGAGTATATGTAGCAACGTTTTTATAATGTTTTTTTTTAATAAATTTATAACATCATGAATTTATATTTTTCAATTCCATAATAGTTGCTTTAATATTTTCTACAATTTCATTTTCAATTCCACCAATATTTGCAAATATCTCACATTTATTTGTTCGGAGAACATGATCAAAACACTATTGATAATGCATTAAATTATTATAAAAAACTATTTAACAAATTTTACAAATTCATTCTTATTTTCACTAATTTAGAGTGATACCCCATATATTCATTCTTATTTTCACTAATTTAGAGTGATACCCCATATTTTGTTTGTCTAGAATAAGTGATTATGAACCCCACATATTAAATTATATATATATATATATATATATATATATATATACATATATATATATATATATGACATTATTATAATGAAATTTGTGGCTAAGTGATTGGGATAAGTTGATGTTGTTATTTTTTTTTAAAAGGAATTTTCTAAAATATTTGAATATTTTTGAAAGGATAGTTTAAAAATTTGATATTGTTACAAATAAAATAAAAAAATCAATTTTAAATGTTTATTTATTTGATGTTAATTTATCACCCAAATACATAACAACAAATAATGGTTATTAAAAAGTCTATTAAATAATAAATGTATATTTAATAGACGTTTTAATTTCCTTTAAGAATTAAGAATAATGTATATCTATATTATATCTTTGTGCATCATGGATTTCAATGATTTATTGCATTAACAATAACTTTGATGCATATTTTTGATGATGTAGGATGAGCTTTAGAATGACAAACCTAATGAAGACCCCCACTCTACACTTGTTGAAAATTGCTTGCCCCACATAAGCATTTTTCCACCAATGTATTTTATATAAAATTTATGCTAGAAGCTAATGTCATTAAGTTGTTCAATGCACGTTTCTTCACCATGTGACCCCTAAATAAATATTTGCATGTCAACAATTTCTTCCTATGTGTGAAAAATAGGATTTAGATAGTATGCTTTCTTAATAGCTTCAATCAGTGATGGAAAGTGTTAAGTTCCAAAGTTTTGCAAATACAATCACCACAAAATATCCAAAGAATAATATAGAAAAAAAAACCACTTTATTATTATGAAAACCCTTAAGGAAGGGAAACACCATACAATAGATCCTATTACGAAAGGGATCCTCCCCTATGCACTTGTCTTATTGAAGAGGAAACCTCCTAATGAGATATCGCTCCAAATACAATACTTCTTTACTTTTCATTACATTTCTTGAACCCATTTATATAGTGCTACCAACCACCTAAGAACATTCTAGAGGAGGAACCTTTTATAAGTAGAACCTTTTAATAAGTCCTCTTACATTTATTATGTTCACACTAATATATCTAACTACGATAATGGGTATTATTTAATAATATAGTGGACCTAGTTCACCTTTCATTGAATGGCCTCCACTATTATCACTATGGGCCATGTGGCCCCCCATTACCTCTCTAGATACACTACATTTTGTCCACCTTATGAAAGTGTTTTCCTCAACGGTTGTTATGAGGGTGTACAACCATATACCAAGGTCCCATGGATAAGTGTGGACCATAATGTTGAAGTAGTATGGAGAACCAGGTTCCCATGTAGGAGTTTGAGCCACCGTGTTGAAGTAGTCCAACTGCTATGGAAAAGCCGAGTCTTGTGTCCAAGTGTTCATGTGAACTCCACGTTGAAGATGTCGGAACTCAATAGCTAGCTAAAAATGATGTTCCAAAAATTGACACTGATCATGTGTATCCAAATATGTATATCCTTCCTTATCTAAAAAATCATCGGCATAACACACTAGTACTAGATAATATTGAAAGATAGTTTTCAGAGAAGGTCCTCGATTTTTCTTAAGATTGTTATCTACATAAGGTGGAGAAGAGTAATCAAATAAAAGATGAAAATAGTTATCATCCCAAAAATTACAATTGTCCATACACCAATCATCACAATCGGCCTCGAAATCATATCAAGCATATATTTGTTGATTATATTTTTACATGATGTAAATGTCGTTGATCCCCATATTACATTTCTCTTGGATGACAAGTTTCGTATCTTGAAGATTTTGATCTAAGGAATGGTGAACACTTGTCTTGAGGGCTCTTTGCATTTAGTTGAGGTGCAAGAGGATTTGAGAGTCAATATCCATTGGAAACACCACATATAATATATCAAAATAAATCTCTTAAAACTCTCTATCCAATGGCATTGATTTGTTAGCAATTTGAGCAACCTATCAAAAATTCTGAGCTATGCAATCCCATCGTCATCACGAAAACCCTAGAAAAATGGTTGATATTAAATCAGTGGCATCTTCACTTTCAGAGCTTTGATTCGGGTGATTTTTTTTAAATGGGATATTTTTGTAATAGGAACTCATATATTTAATTTTATTGGGAATATCCGGTCCCACGTGATACAAAAATCAACAAAATCATGCGGTCATCCACGAAAAAACCTTGAAAAATTAGCAGATTTTAAAATGATGATAAATTCACTTCTTGGACTCCATTTTGAACAATTGTTTTTTTTAAATTGGTTGTTTTTCTTAGAGGAAATCAGATATAAAATATTTTCTGCAAAATTTTCATACAAAACTACAACAATTGTTCGGAGTGTCACGGGCCTCTTTTTCTTCTTCGGAAAAAATACAAAGTTCAATTTTTTTTTCTTGGCCCAAGAAAGTACCCTGATACCACTTGTTAGGTTCCAAAGTTATGAAAATACAATCACCACAAAATATCCAGAGAATAATATAGAAAAAAAACCCACTTTTTTATTATGAAAACCCTTAAGGTATGGAAACACTATACAATATATCCCATTATGGAAGGGATCATCTCTTGTGCACTTGCCTCTTCGAGGGGGTAGCTACCTAATGAGCTACCACTCTGAATACAATACTTCTTAACTTTTCATTACATTTATTGAACCCCTTTATATATTTATACCAACCACCTAAGAACATCCTAGAGGAGGAACCATCTAGAAGAAGAACCTTCTAATAAGTCCTCTTACATTTATTATGTTCACATTAATATATCTAACTACCATAGTAGACCTTATTTAATACTATAGTGGACCTAGTACTCCTTACATTGAATGGACTCCACTATTATCATTATGGGCCCTTCGTCCCCCCATTAACTCTCTAGCTACACTACATTATTGTTAAGTTCCACAATAGATATACAAATATAACTTCATAAATAACCCTTAATATCAACAAAAATAAACCAAACAATTCACCAAATATTCAACACAAGAATGTAGACAAAACCCTTGAGGTTGGGTAACATCATGTATTAACCCTTATGGAAGGATAACACTCCTCAAGTAATACTTGTTTGTTACAACAACCATATACTTCACTATGCTTTAATACATTTATATAACATTCTCTCTCTCCTAGGAACATTCTAGAGAAGGAATATTCTTGTAGGTGGAACCTTCTAGAAATCATTCTCACCTTTATTCTATTCAAATTACTACATTGGACTTATTTACTATAATTGGCCTCCAGACATATTATTTCCCTTGGGTACATCCCTAGGTACCCCATATTACCTCCCTAGGTAAACTACATTCCATCCCCCTTCACATGTTTCATCCTCGAAAAATGGGAATAATACTATACAATATGATTGGCTAAGAAATGTATCCAGTTCAAGCACGAGGCTCCATACATCCTAGTAAAATCGGAACATGGTGTCCCACTATTATGTTGCAACTTTGACCTGTAATCTGATTTCTCCTTGATGTGTTGTGATGTCTCCATGCTTCGTTGTTATTTCACCATGTATCTCTCGATTGCTTGCATTTTGGGTGCCATGTTGGTCCATAAAAAGTTGCATATGCCCATTCTATTTCCTTGACGATTTTTGTTTCTCCAAGTGGTGTGGGTGGCGATATATACAAACTTTAGGAATCGATCATTTTTTCTTCAACTCTGTAATATTATGTTCCTTTGAGTCGAYGATCTCCTTATCTTCTTTATTGTCTCCTTCATGGGGGTTTGCTTCATGTCCTTCTGTAGACTCTTCCTCTGATGCAACTACAGATTCTTAATTAACTTCTTTGAATTCCCCCATTGCCCCTTCTTTCTTATCAAGTGACACATCATACAATGTAACTTTATTTTTCTTGTACCAAAGTTTCACAAACTTTTTTTCCACATTAATATTCATTGTAAAAATTGTGGCCATATAAGGATATCTAAGAATAACATCCACATCATTCATATCAATGGCACAAAAATTAGAATGCAACACATAGAGTGAGATTCAAATATTTAAAAATTTGAATATTTTTACCCTTAACCTGGGTGCTTTGAATACTCTTTGCAAGAACTTGAAATCTATTAACCAACTAAAAATTGATAAAATTTTGTTGGCAACTAGGGTTAGTAAAAACAATAATCTTCTCTTGTTGAATGCATCCATGAACCTATAATATAGAGTCTCAAATGAAAATAAACCCTTGGTTCTCTATTTTTCATTTTCCCCAACATGAAACCACCTATCTATCTATAGTTTCTCATATTCCTTGTTTGAAAGTGCCTTCATCTCTTCGTGGTTAAGACCATTCTGTTATACGATAAGTCCGTAGGTGCGGACACTAACCGACCTCCCTAGATCCACCTGGTATCTAGAACAAAACATGACAGAATAATACACTTTCCCTAGATCTAGCCTATTGAATGAACTAAGAGATAAGGGTTATGGACATACCTTGTGATCGCTTTCCTTATGTCTCTGTTGTTCCAAGCTNACAACCAAATGAACCCATCGAAGTAAAGACAAGTTAAGATATTCAATGACTAGTCTATACATATGATCAAGGAATTATGTAATAAAGTGACATCATCTTTATGGGAAAGGGACATATTATTGTATTGCATTAATTGAAAGAGACACTTACAACCTGAGCCTTGATGTCATAGGTCTCCTTTCGACGACTTCTATCTCTGACACACACACTTGCTCATGCATGAAGAAAATCAACCACATATGATGACCTTGTTGTTGTCTCTTGCTGCTGTAGCATCAGTCCTCCATAAAGTCTTGCACTAATTCTCTAATCAATCCTTTGCTAACTTGCTGATCTTCTTGACTTAACCCTTTCCATGAGAAATCTCCTCAATATATAGGAAGAGATAGATTAGTTACTTGGATAGGGAATGATCCCAAGATATCTGGAATGTCAGTACCTGAGTAACCACTCGAAAGCCAACTCATCCTTCTAGAAGATTCCCTTCTAGAAGATTCGAGATCTTTATCATTTTCCCCTTTGAAATCATGTCCACACCCTAACCACGAGCACAGTGCGGGAAGTTCGCACCCTAGCTTAAGGTAGCATGCGGGAAACAGTCATTCCCGCAGGTGAATGTATAAGCAGCCTGCGAACATGTTTCAAAGTATGAATTCTGGAATAGGACAACTGTAACTTTTCTCAGGAAAGTATTCTTGGTAAAGAGCTTGATTTTCCATAACCATGACATCATCATGACATCATCACAATGACCAAATTTGTGGATAACACATTCCACCATATGCTAGCATCATCCTTTAAATTATAAGGTAGATATGACCTCCAAAGGAGTGGATGTTAATAATTCATCCATTTTATATATTCTTCAATACTAGGGCCATCATATTTCCTTGTAAAAAACATCTTGCTATGAGAACCCAAAAAAATAGATCTAGGGTTTGTGAAAACATTGTGTGGCTTTTTCTAGAAAAACCTGAAAATTGTCGAATTTAAAATGTTGATAACTTCACGGAATCCGTTTCAGATGAGTTTGTTTTTTGAAACTGGGTATTTTTCCAAGAGGAATCCAAATATCCAGTGTTTTTTGGAAAAAACAATTTCATAAAGTTTTGTATCTGAACCTGAAGTGTGTCACACCCTTTTTTCCTTTTAAAACAATATGCAAAAAGAGCCAAAAATTTCTTCCCTTGTTGGCCAAGGAAAGAGATATGATACTAATTGTTAAGTTCCACAATATATATACAAATATAAATTTAGAAATAACCCCTAATCTCAACAATAATAAACCAAAAAAACACCAAATATTCAACAAAATAATGTAGACAAAACCTTTAAGGTAGGGAAACACCATAAAATAGATCCTATTATGGAAGGGATCCTCTCCTATGCACTTGTCTCTTTGAGGGGAAACCTCCTAATGAACAATAACTCCAAATACAATACTTCTTGACTTTTCATTAAATTGCTTGAACCCATTTATATAGTGCTACCAACTGCCTATGAACATTCTAGAGGATGAACCTTCTAGAAGCATAACCTTCTAATAAGTCCTCTTACATTTATCATGTTCACACTAATATATCTAACTGCCATAGTGGGACTTATTTAATAATATAGTGGATGTATTCCACCTTACATTGAATGGCCTCCACTATTATCACTATGGGGCCTTCAGCCCCCCATTACCTCTCTAGCTACACTACAACAAGCTTCCAACATTCTTCCTTTTCAATGTTTATGAAAAATGGACAAAAGTTTGATCAATATGGTCATGTGTGTGTTGAAAAATGAGAAAATAAACTTTTACCTTTTGAAAAATTACATGTTCAACAAACATGCTTAAATATACAAACACATCCAAATTCTTGTTGTCATGGCTAGTGTTGTCCAATTGTAGATATAAAACTTAAGGAAGATCACTGGACTAGTGAGTAGGCACATGATAAAAACCATTAAAAACCATGCAATTGACCAAGGAATGTAAAAAAATTCCTCCTCTAAGTTCTTTGGTGTATGGAAAAAATGTGGAAATGTGTAATTTTCGATTCATTCCATCAGTTATTGAACCTAGATATTTATTTGGAGCATCACATGAATTATTTTGATGTTTGTACAACTTTTTGTTGGAGTTACTTCACACACACCTAGGATTTATTTTTCCTAAGGTTTTTCCTTTTTTATTAGTCATAATTAGTCATTATCCAGTCTCCTATATTTTAGGGGAGAATATTCCACCTAGAGAATATTCTCTTTCAGTTGACAC